>JAEAOA010000090.1:0-105145 GCA_016746295.1 Potamilus streckersoni | reverse complement strand
ATTGACACATATTTTGTTGCTTGCTACTTGTCCAGAATGAATAGTCAGTCTTGCTTCTAGGACTTTTCAAAACATTGCCAACACTGAAATGTCATGAAGAGCCAAACCTACAAATACATTGCTCCCATATCAACACTGGGTTTTCTCACAAAGACTTTCAATATCAACTTGTGCTAGTAAGATATGTTTGCCAAGATTGCAGTCTTGTTTTCACTACTGAATGGATGGTCACACTGGCATGGGCTTTTCACTTGATGTATTCTAAGGATGGCTAATTATAATTCAAAAATTTTAAATTCAATTATAAACCTCATAAATTCTTGAGTAATTATCCTTAGGCCCGTGCTACGAGTAATAATAATATGTTACTCTCTTATCTATTTAAATCCTAACCCAGCCAGTGCCAATGTTTCAAGATTAACATATATTTAATATATATGTACGTTGCGAGTGGCTCCGAACGTTCATGAGTCTATATGAGCGGCTAAAAAACATCATTTTTTGGTGACGTCTCGATGGCCGTGGTAGTATGGGCGCTGGACCGTGCAGGCAGGCGATTGGTGCCGTATCTCGCAACATGAGGACTATATATATTCGAATCGAACGTAAGATATATTTCTTTCTTCATTTGTAATTCAAAATTAATATAAGACCTTATAGGTATAGTCTTTATGACTAAAAACCAAACTTAAAAACAAAATTATAATTCAAAAATTCTAAATTTGTGAAGCGTTTGCAAAGAGTTTGAGCAATCATAGTTGCCCATGTTCTGTTTAAATTCATTAGTTCCTTTTTTAGTTTCAAATTCGACTGAGCTGGTTTCAAAAAGTTCTCCAAATGTTTCACTTGTTGGTCAAAACCATTCGTGCGGTAGTTCCCGGGCGTTTGTGGGGTTAAGATCCTTAAATGATGTAATGCCTGCAAAATTTGGTAAAAGAGTTTGATAAATTGACTATTTGGATTTTGTCTTTCTTGCCTATTCTTCCAGTGACTCTGGTGTCCCCCCCCCCCTATTCATTTGTTGATTGCGATTCAGATACATGAATGAAATAATACATGAAAAAGCTAAAAATTGATACCAACACACAAAGAAATTATTTGAAATAACGAATGAAAAATACTATAGTGATTAGTATATACAAACAATTGTATTGGATTCCATTATTATGTGTTTAAAAGTAGAGAATGAATGGATAAGTCAAACCACTTATCTGTTTTCTGGCATTCAAACAGGCGATGGATCCTTTTTATTCTTCTGGATGAATTTCCTTGTTAATCACAAAATAATCCAATCAAGCAAATGAATTGATTTGTCCGAGAATCCGGCGATAAATCCTTCTTTCTGTATCTCCTCCCTCGGAAAAAATCCAAAATCTATTCTAAAAGAACAGAAATGTATTTGAATGATGATATATAATAATGTACAATATTATACACTAATGATTTGAAAACCAATATCCGTCCAATCTAATAATAAAACACGCTACTATCCGTATTGTCACGAGGCCTTTCGGCGTATTGCCTACATCAGGTGACTCAAACAGTCTGAGGGGCTGTGCGTGATGTTCGGGTATTTATACTAAAACTTTTCTTAATCCTTTTTCCCTTATTATTTTGTCGGCTTCCAAAAGCTATTATGTTTTATTTATTTTTTTTATACTATTATATCCTCTCGTTGGATCTTTATTAAGTCAAATTAATTACTGAACCGTGAGGGTTAGGTGTAAACAAAAGGATTAGTGCACCCCCAGAAGCAGCCCGAGCGGTCTTGAGCTTTTAATTGTCCAGACCACTACAATACCCTTTATTATAAGCTGATTGAAGCCCCGTAAATCGTTAATCTCCGTACTTGTTTTAATCAATCAAAACATGCCGACTCTTTATTTTATATAAATAACAATTGGTTATAAAAGACTCCAATCAATGTTACCACATTTTTGTTACTCAAACCTTAGTTGTAATTGTAGTCAATATTATCTTCAAAAAAGGTATTTTAACGCATTTTAATTAAGTTTGTATGGAAAAAAATTATTTTAGCTGCTTCTTTTAAAAAAAATTAATAAAATAATTTATCGTATAAAAACTTGTGTTAAAGATTTTACTCTAATAATTACTCATACTTCCAAAAAATATATCCTCTTTTTAAAAAAAAAAAACGACTATTATATTATTTAGGAAACCTATCTGTTTTACATCACACAGCCCCTGGATAGTAGCCGACACTAATATATTCCTTATCTTGACGGATTGTGTTTTTACTAGAGAGTGATGTTTAATACTTTTCACTGAGCCCTAGGAGACTGTAACTAAGAAATAACACGCTAACAATAATTCCCATTGTTTCGTAGATGTTATGATCAGTTATAGAAACCTTTTTATTCACTTATTTAGAAAAAGAGAAATGCGAATCTAATATAGAGGTAAGGAATGCAAAACCCTGGCACTGGCTAGGTTAGGTTTAAAATATAAGATGGGAGCTTATACGTTCCCATGTACACTGGCCTAGGGAGGTTTACTCGCATTACCTCTTTATTTTATTTCTTAATAATATGTCGCATAAATGTTTGTTTTTCCGATAAGCCGTTACTAGTCTTTGATGATAAATCTGAGGAAATAGATTTGAATTTTCTTGTAACTATCTCTAACCATTTTAGCTGCATGTGTAGCCTTAGTGTTGTATGTAATCACAAATGGTAGAATGTCTACTGTTTCTTCATGCAAATTAAGACCGATGGTTGAATTGTTCCTAGTTTTTTCATCCAATAAGCCTCTTTTTTAGTCAGATATTCATTATTTTTCACAATTTCGATGGGCAGAATTGAACAGTTATCTAAAGAGTGTCCCGCACTATTAAAATGATTTGAAATTGGTTTATTTTCCTTATGAATTATGTCAAAACGGTGTCTCGTAAAACGATCTCTAAGAGTCAAAGTGGTTTGTCCTACATATTGTTTACCGCATGCATCACATGAAAAAAGATTAATTATGTTCCTAGAGTTACACGAAAAGTTATGTTTAATTAAAAATAGTTACAAGAAAATTCAAAACGATTTCCCTCAGATTTATCATCAAAAACTAGTAACGGCTTATCGGAAAAACAAAAATTTATGCGACATTTTAATAAAAAATAAAATAAAGAGGTAATGCGAGTAATCTTTCATAGGCCAGTGCACATGGGAGCGTATAAACTCCCATTTTATATTTCAAACTTAACCCTAACCCTAACCCTAACCCTACTCTAACCCTAACCCTATACTACTCACAACGTATTTTGTCTCTTTTATTTGTTTGTTTTGTCTATGCTTTGTATATGCCTTTGAATAAGACTCATTAATAGTCGAAAGCGCTCAGGCTAGTTAGTTAATATATTCGCACTGTTCATCGTCAGTTTATTGCATATATATATATATATATATATATATATATATATATATATATATATATATATATATATATATATATATATATATATATATATATATATATATATAGTAAACTTTTAATGCTTTAAAGGAAATAAGGAGTGAAATAATTCTCAATGAACGTTTCGGAGATAAACTGTTTCTTTGTATACAGAAACTCATAAATATGTAACCTTAACTTAATTCTCCTTGTCTTATAAAGCCGCAGAAAAACATAGCAAAAATGGTTCCGTACATTTCTGTATTAAACCATTCTCTCTCTCTCTCTCTCTCTCTCTCTCTCTCTCTCTCTCTCTCTCTCTCTCTCTCTCTCTCTCTCTCTCTCTCTCTCTCTCTCTGCAGTGATATGTTCTTTTTCTGTTTTACCCTACAACAAAATGTTCATTCTTTCTCTTTCTCACTTTAAAAACAGTTTTAACTTGATTATAGTCCTCACTCACTACAGTAGATGTGGGTGTTTAAAAATGATGTAAATTATCACATATTGTGCATATAATAATGAATAAGTTTTAAAAATAAGTTTTAAAAAGCGATCAAACTTTCGATAGTTTAGCAAGAATGTTAAAAGTTAAAGTGAAAATCATTCTTCGGCTTGACAACAAATATGTAATGACTTGCACTGCATGTCTCGAATCTTGGGCGAAAAGGACAAATTGAACATAATACACTATTCAGAACAAATTGAACATAATAGACTATTCCTCCTGACCAAATCAGATGCACCAATGTACGAAACGTTTCTTTTGCCATTTCATTTCAAATTGCCGATTAAACAATACATGTTTTGTTTACTGTTTCCACAACTATGATATAGACTCTAGAGAATATTTTTCCTTGTTTTTTTTTTTAAATAATATTTTATAATAAAGGTTCTCCTATAAAATCAACCAATACATTTTGTGCACAATACTAAACCAATAACTGTCGGTGTTAGAGTTACGCCCACCCAAACCTACGTCAGTCGAGATTTTGTGCTTGATAACACACGGATCCATTTATGCGAACCTATATTGAGAGTTTCAAAGTTCATTCGTCCCGGAACGAATGACACTCTGAAAGAATATAAAAGCAGAAAATAAACATATATCTAGACTCTACAGGCTTTAAAAGGAGGAGTCAAGAGTTTGGATGTACAGTACATCTCTCTCTCTCTCTCTCTCTCTCTCTCTCTCTCTCTCTCTCTCTCTCTCTCTCTCTCTCTCTCTCTCTCTCTCTCTCTCTCTCTCTCTCCTATTTATTTAATTTATATTGGAATTTCTCATGTAAATATTATATGTAACTAAATGTTCAGAAAGTCTCAGATTTATCTTTGGATTACGTTAACCAATGTAAAATAGTTACCTACTAATATAAGTTCACATATAATTTCTTCAATGATTTCTACATAAACATATGATGACAATGCAGCATTAATGCGCTGCTTGAAACATAAAAGGAATATCCGTACAAAGTGTAATAATATGGAATGAACGGTTATTAAAATTTCTAGAGAATAGTTGAATATTTCCATTTCAAGTCTAGCCTAAATGGATATAGCGACATATCAATACAATTCTGACATCGCCATATTTTCTAGTCCACACTATGTCTTTTGCGACCCCATATTGTTATACTTCTTAGACAATCAAGTTGTCGAATTACATTATATTTTAATTTGATTTGTGATCATAGGACATGAGTTATTTGAATGGAAGAAAAAACCATGAATGTTTGCTGTTAAAATTCAATAAAATTAGATTACATTATTAATATTGACATTATTTTTTGGACGTTTAGTTGTTGGACAATCAATAGAAGGGTATTATCGCAACACATATTATATCGGGTCGTGCAAATCGCGATACGTATTGTACCATGCATACAGTTTCGAAACACACATAAACGCGTTGACGATACTAAGAAGAAATTTAACAGATATGGAAATTTATTGTCTATTGAGAAGCTCCAAATTTCCTTGAGTTTTCTAAGTGAAGTTGCATAGAATTTGTGAGGTCATTGTCTAATCAATTTCATCGTCCTCAATCCGGACCTGAGAATCTGTTAAAATACTTTCACTGCCTTCTGTCAGAATCAACTTTAAACTCAATAAAATGAGGCAGATGTAATGTATGGCAGAGGAGATGGCCAACAGGAGGTAGTAGGCTTAGATATCATATCATAATAATTATTGTGAATCCAGCACTCATTATCGAGAAGACTTGTGTCAGCTGGATCCAACATTTGCTTAGTAGCAAACAATAGCTGGCAGGAATAAAGATTGATGATGGAAGTTCTGTTAAATATGGCAAAATATAATCTGAGTGCTTGAATAACCTAATCAAAAGTGACAGGCGATACATCCACAAATACTTTTTGAACCAGATTATCAGACGAAAAATGATTTTGGATTGGAGAAACCAAAACATAGTAACATTCTGCGTAAAGAAATCAGTAAATTAAAATGATTTGCCAAGGCCCGTGTCGGGCAAATCTTGCTATTGCTAAATTTTGCATCGCAACTAGGTCTATTGTTGACGAACATTATTTTCTATGGTTGTTGAACGTTGTAAATATATACAAGAAATAAGTACGGCTACGCACCTACACGGGTTTGAATCTCTTCAACACATTTCATATAGATTTAATTTCTTTTACGATCAATTTATAAATCTCTTGACAAAAGATGCATTATGAGCAAACTCATTTACATAACAAGGCCTTAAGTAAAAAATCAGAAACGTTTACCTCTCGTGAACTATAAAGCCTTTTTTGTTTTGATAGGTTATCAAACGATAAATCCCATATCACAAATCAAATACCAGCTTATATGAATGCCAGGGGACAGAAGAATTACAAAATCTTGGCCTTATGTTCCACAAGCGCTGAGACATCAGTTTCTAAACGTCAAGTTTTATCGAACTGTTAGAGCTTTCTTGAGCGACATAAACAGGCAAAATGTGAGTTAGAAATAAATAAATATAAATTTAAATTGTTTTTCAATCTGTGCAACAACGCAATCATTAAGTTGATTTAGGATATTTGTAAGTCTAGTTTGAAAAGTCTGAATTCTGAATAGCACATTTGATTTGTTACAGAGGTTAAGCAACTCTGATTTCCGAAAATGAGGATTTTACAGTGTCAGTTTACAGAATATATACAGCAAGACGACAATTTCAAGCAATTTTATGAGGATATTATGGTAAATGGCCTTCCTAAGCCAATATCACCTAAACATGTGATCATCGTTGGTGCCGGAATTTCCGGCTTAGTGGCTGCTTATGAACTTGAGCGAGCAGGACATACGGTAAGTAATGTGCGTATGTTACTGTTTTACAGTCAACATGTTCTATCAAGATTACAGATGAAACGTTCGTGATAATATGACACACTGTGATATTATAGTTAAAATCACACTACTTCTAAGATGTAATAAGAACGAGTACATGTATCTTCTGCACTAAACGTCGTTGTAGATACAGTACTTCTATTAACATATTTGGCACTCTTGTTGACAATCGATCTATGGAGGAACAAGTTTAGGTCATTCCAAATGCTAACAAAATAATCCAATGTAACACTGATCTCTTAACTTCAGATTCACGCGTTTCTAACTATCTTGACGTTTGATCCTTCTTAATGATTAGTAACAGTTGTTCATCAACAAAATGGTTAAAACAAATACACGAAAACAATTATTTATCCATTGACACCAAGTTTTAATCTCCTATCATCTTTAGATGCCCATGCATCCTGGTTCAATTATGCACCATGTTTCATAATAATCCACCAATGAAATAAAATTTGTATCTAAATAGCTGACGTCGGAGCGATAATTGTCCCCGTGAAAAAGAAACGACAAAAATAATTTTGACTGAGTGCTTGTTCATTATACTTTGATACTTGTGCATCTTAGAAGTAAAGGCTTATTGCACGTGACTCAAGGCAAAACATGAAATACCGCTTACTCATACTGAATGAAAACAGTTCAGTTACATTTTCTTCATTAAATATTTTGTACAGCTGGAAATGAACTTTGGAATTTTCCTCAACTTAACTTTTCAGACTACAAGAAAAGAAGCATTAATTACATTTCCAAATATTCGGTGATAATTTTTCATGCTTTGAGTAAGTTAATGTTTCGGCAACTGACTCAGTCTAAATAAATAAGGGGGAAAAGCAAATTAAATAAATTTGACTTAAAAATATATAGAAACATTCCGAAGCACGGTGACAAAGTAATTTATGATTGCAATAAGAAATATTTCTTAGATTTAAAGGATGGCAACAAGAATGAAATGAAAACTATACATTTGCCGATAAGCTTGAGAAAGTTTAGCTGAGCGCATAAACGTGATTATCTTAGGCGCCGAGAGAGCGATGTTTTGATTGAAAAATAAAATCTCAGAGAAACGAGACACTATCATGTGGAGTCTTAAGACATATAAACCCTTCCGTCTAATCAATATACACGTTATTGCGACTACAGCTTGTCAACAAAAAAAACCTTCCATAATATCGACGTCTTCCATTATCCGCATTCATAGAATCGGCGAAGAAAAAGTCTAAAATAGTTACGAAAGAAGCAAAGAAATGAAACAGAAATTCACATGATAGATTGGGATTGGTCACTTTGATGAAGCAACTTTCCAACATGTGAGTACCGTACTGTCTCTCTCCTTGAATTTATTTATTTTGAATCAATATTTGTGACTTGTTCCGATCACCTGTTATCAGTATTGTATTCATACAGCTAATGTAGTTTGTTCTGACCTTTGTATTTTTCATACACGCTGAACAATACAAGAAGAAGTGTCGGGTAGATCCTTCTTATCCTGCCAGTTCACTCGAGGCACCCGATCTGATGTGTAATTTAGCTAATTTTTCAATCATGCGTTAAGACTGTGTGCTCTTAAACTAAGTAACATCAGAGTGACAAACAGCAAGTTTTGTAAAATTCAAAACTAATGTATTTCCCTTTAATAAAGTGGAGAATTGTATAAAAACAAAACTTACAGTCAAGCGAATTAAATCCCAAACAGTTCTTAAAGTTCTATAACAATTCTAAATGTATGAAGTACAAATTCATTACCGGCGATTCCCCAACTAAATTCCAATATTGAATGTGTTGTTTTGTCTGCATCATCGACCGTGCTAATGTGCAAGTGGACTGCAACAAATAGTATATTCCAAATTGACTTTGACTGAATTAAGCATAGTTACAAATTAATGTTTCAGTCCAAGAAAATTATTGAGCGTTTTGCAATTCTAGTGAATAGACATTTCAAGAAATAAATCCACCTAAATTAAGAACTGAACACAATAATAAAACTGATTCTGCTTCAGATGCTAAATCACGAATGAATAATCCAAATGTAAACATGTTTATTGACCCTTCAGGTCTCAATTACCATTTTCAGAAAATACTGTCAATTTAATGGGAAATAACCTTTCTGAATGTTTATATGGTCAGAATCAAGACTCTATATTCAACTCAAAATGAATAAAAGATGTTTACAATAAATAATGATCTAAATATTTCATCTATTTTGGTAGAAAAATATTCGCTATGTAATGTATGGTTAGGTACATCATTAACTTGATATTCGACAAAAATCAAGTACAAAATGCACATATACATAACACAATCATGAAGAAAAGCCAACAAACAATACAAATTAAATTATATAACACATGTAGAACAGTCGAATATTTGGTTTTTTTGCTGCTTGCAAGGATGTGGAGTGTGATTTATTTGACACTTACTTTAAATTAGGTTTTTTTGCTCAATAAAAGCATACATATTCTTATGCAGTCGTTCTAAAGATAACTCATTACTGTTTCATAATCAGAAATAAGTAAATATCAGGTTTATTGGATAGGCAACATGATAGTATCAGTCTGAATATTAATCTCAGCCAAAGAAACAAAAATGAGGAAATCCTTAATTATTGCCATATTTGACAGGTATTTGTCCCTTATGGCCCATACAATATCTGATTTTAACCTGTCTAACTAGCTGACCTAGATACCCATTGGTGCAAAATATGAATTTGCGATGACGTCCTAAAGAGATTAAACGATATAATTAGAGTGGGTGTCTTATATATCAGAACATAACATTTTATATGAAAATATGTGACTCTTTATCATTATTATTAAAACCGTTTAAATGATCAATGGCCTGCAAATCAGGTCGGACTTACTCAAAACGTTAATAAGGTATTTATAAGGTATTTAAATAATTATGTAAAGATATTATCGTAGGACAACACAGGGGAATGTACATATAGTGATTGCAATTTCTACCCAAAATGGAGGTCCATCTACCGATAAAAAAAAACATTCACCACATCAACTGGGGTCGTCTTGGTAAAAAAAAAAACAAGAAACAATGGCTCTATACGTCACAAAAACATTCATACAGTTCCGATTCGGGAGAATCATTTGTGTGATCGAAAGAAGTCGCATTGCCATTCTAATGTTTCCTTGTATGATAAGTGTACGCTATATATCTTATTATATGTCATTCAAAAATAAGATAACACTACTGAGCACATATAAACTATACTTGATCCGTGGGAATTGGTGTTAAATGTTTGTCTTGTTTGGAAGATGTCTAATAAAGATATATAGTATTTTGTTTGCTTTCTTGTTACTGTGTGATCATTTTTGTTGCTTTCTTTGATTTCTTGTAGTTCAAGTTAGGACAAATCTTGATCTAAGACAGAACCATTGGACCCAGTTTTAAGAACTTTGTCCATGAATGATTTAGAATGGTTTACGATATATGCTACTAGAGTGAGTACGAAATGCAGACAAACCAATATAGTCATAACATTCAAAAAATCCTTAACTCAATAACTGTTCAGAACAGTCAACATGGGCTGCCACAGTATGTCTGTAGGAAAGGCAGGCATTTATATCTGAATTGTTTTAGCTTGATATAATTGACAATGTGCTGATGAAGCCCCCAAAAACTAATCAACAAAACGTAATAGATTAACTTGAGTCTTGAAAATTATACCACGACAGCGCTTGACGAATAACATTAACATATCGCATGATCATTTAACTCAATTGTTTGCTTTGTAAGCGTTGTCGAAATTTATTTCACATGTATATCTTTGCTGCAATTCAAACAATTACAGCTGAAACCTGCTGATTCATGAAGTCTCTTCTCCCGAACACTTCGAAGGCAAATACGCCTATTTCATTTAAATCTGACCTTTCATCTTCGGTTAATTGCATATTTCAAGATGGATTAGGCTGAATGCATGGTATTTAAGGTATAGGTGCGTTATTCGGGGTTAAATGTTTTTTTGAAAATTACGGACAGACCGCTTTTAATAAAGTCAGCTGATTCGTAAAATCTTTAACATAATAATGCTATGCCATGTTCTGTAATACCGTCTTAATTAGTGATTGTACACAATAATGTTACCTAATAATTTAGAACAACAACACAATGACAGTCAAAGAAGTCAGGCTAAATACCAAATGTTACTGAAAAATGAGATAAAGAAGGGACGTTCTCAGAACGTTATTAGTAAAAGCTAAGGTTATAAATCAAATTGTCAAAAGAATATTAACTACGACCTCGCGTAACTTAAAATTCATTCGTTCATTTGCTTATTTATTTATTACAGACCACAATCCTTGAGCTGTCGAACAGAGTCGGAGGTAGAATGCAAACTTTGCACGAATTTCCAAGTGGTTTACACGCAGAAGGTAATAATTACACAGGAAGTATTCTCACAAAGCAATATATGCACAAAAATGTACGTACATAATTATGCAGACATACATAGATACATACATGCATGCAGAATAGTAATAATGTTAACGATATATATCATAAAAGTATTTGGTGACATTTAAATATTTTCATTCAGGCTTTCAGAATATTTATTAGAATCAATTGTTTCCTACCTTCTTGAAAAGAGCTATTGTTTATTCAGATATATTTCCAATTTGAATCTTGTTCTATATTCTGGAAGTAACAATAGAACTGGAAGTTGCGGTAGAAAAAAAGGCCACAAAGGTATCAGCAGTGGGTATGCATTGTTTTATTATGTAAGAAGAAACACAAGAAGTAGAAGTACTTGTAACAGTAGAGTGAAACAAACATTGAATATTTGCCTATCCAGATAAAGCAAAATTGAGAATAATAATAAAAGTACAAATGTATCGGTGCTACAGGGTTTCAGCCATAATTTGCATTGTTTTTATATAGGTGGTGCGATGCGAATTCCACCAAACCACTTCCTAACATGGCATTACATGAATCTCTTCGATATCGAAACTGTGCCTTTCATAAATCAGAACGAGAAAGCACTTCTGTATTTTCAAGGGAAACAAACAATCACTTTGGAAGGTGAGACTTTTTCACATTCACGCTTACATTCTCAATAGAGAAAACGATGTGAAGGAAAAAACCTAAAACACTGCCACAAAAATGTTCTAAAGGATGGCATTTATTGTATACTTCGTTGCAGTTATAGTTCTGATATATTTAGTTCTATGAAATGCTTAATAGTGTCATATGTTTGTAATAAGTATTGTTGCAAGATTCTTTGTTGAATACATTACAAAATAAAGAAAAACATTTGTAATTCATCTTATAGTCGTTTTCCTAGATAATCAACAAGCAAAACTGTTTCATATATTTTACTTTTCTTTTTCATTATTGTAAATATCGTTGATTTTTGCAGTTTCTGTTTAAAGCGATGTCTTGTGTCTATTTTAATGGTATGTCTTATATGTATATCTGGCTGAGTTTAGGGTAGGACTCCTTTCTATAGTAAGGTGAATGCTTGGATGCCTAGATGTCTGATATTAACATATGCACAGCTAATTAGTCCGCCAACAACAAAACGTAATACATAAGGGAATTTTCAAATGTAAATTGAAATAAATTTACAAATAAATGAAATTACGTTTTGCCCTATTTTGTTTGAATCGTCAATTACTAAATGTTTTGCTTTTCTTGTACATTTATTGAGACAGACTGGAGAAAATGCAACAAGCATTGGACAAACGTTTTTTGGCCGGGATGGGACAAAGGAATTGAGAAGTACAATATTGATGGAATCAGTGAGCATAGCATTTATTCTTATTATAATCTGTTTTTCTTTATGTTTCTGTGTTCTTCACAGAATCTAATCTACTTAAGTGTATTCTGATCATAGTCAGACCTGGTGACATGCTTTCAATGACGCGCATCCATTTGCCATCCAGTGCCGTTATATCGGTGAACCATTGTTCACTTTTCCAATACCACAATCCTAATAGTGTCAAATTGTGCAAACTTTATATCGTACATTTATATGGCTAGTTAGTAAGTTCAGAAAGTTAATTCAGAATACCTGGAAAAACGTCCATACCTATGTGATAGGTCATTTCATTTCTAAACTTCCAGTATATAGCATATACTGATATCCGTCTTTAGAATGGGCACATAAATATAGACTAGTAGTAATTAAACCTTGATTATATTCTACTATATTTAGATGAGTTGTACTCGAGAACCATAAAACAGGTCACTGACGAAATCAACAACAACCACACCGTAGAGGGTTGGAATAAATGGGTGGCAAAATGGAGTAAGATGTCTATGCTAGACTTTCTGCGCTCTCCTTGTCACCCACCCCCAAAAGAAGAACTCATGCTTCGACCCTGGACAGAACAGGCAATTCTTGCCTTCAAGGTATGTACCCAGCGAAACATTTGGAAACAAAGTTATACCAATTATATGAAATAAGAATTATATCTGTTAAACTGTAAACTCTTCACTATACATAGAATACCATTTATTTGGTAAATTAAAATAAAATATATGTTGTCTGGCGTAAACAAGTAAATACATTAGTGATTATTGAGAATGTTTGTCCTCGCTAACTTACAGCCAAATTAATTCCATCTATATCAATTCAATTCAAATATTAATTATGCTATTGTTGAAGTGTAAAGTCGAGCAAGTGTTCTCCTTGCAGTTTTCTTTAACAGGTGAGTGGCTATCGTCCAGCGCTGGATGAGAGTATGATAGAATATATCCGCGAAGACCTGGGGGGCTGGTGGAGGCCCAATCTAAAAGCACCAGCTGATGGTATGTCAGCCTTGCCGGAAGCTTTTATCAAACCAAATGAATGTAACAAGGTAGAACTAGAGAAGCATATACATTTTGGAGTCCAAGTGGAGGGAGTTGAAGTGAACCTGAACGGAACTCAGGTCACGGTGAAGGGAAGGAATACCACTAGTGGAAAAATTATCTGCTACAAAGGGGACGCAGTAATTATAACCCTTCCACTAACCATTATGCGTCAGCTGAAGGTACCTTCGAAATACGTCTCGCAAGAGGCTATGGCTGGTATCACGTATGAACCATCAACTAAAATCTTGATGCAGTTTCAAAAGCGGTTTTGGCAAGACTGTATAGGCCAGGGTGGATTTACGGTGACTGACCTTCCAATTGGACAAATACATTATCCTGGTTGTGATGAGAATGGAAAGACTACTGACGATCGCGGGATCCTACTGTCCTACACGTGGGGTCAGGATGCTTTGATTTTTGGGGCCCAGTCACATGACCAAGCTGTTGCAAGCGCTCTTCGACAACTTTGCGAGATCCATTCGGATGCCAATACATATTTTGAGCGAGGTGTTGTACAGTCCTGGTTTAGTGATTCAGCTGCACAGGGGGCGTTTGTCTTTCTTCGTCCATTTGAATATAACAACTACTTTGAAGACCTGAGAAAGCCTAAGCATCCTGTGTATCTTGCAGGCGAAGCTCTATCATGGGCAAATGGGTGGATCCAGGGTGCACTTAAATCTGGCCTTGACGCTGCGTACAAAGTCAACGCATACTACGAAGAAAATTCTGAACCCCAAACCAAGAGGCAGAAGAGGCTAAAGAAAACGCTGAGAAGTCAATAAAAGAAGCATGCTCTATCGATTCCTTTTAGACAATGTGACGTGGCTGCTATATTCTGAAAAAGACGAGTTCTTTGATATTTTAACTGATTGGTAGACATGCAGTAAAGAATATTAGAGGATCAGTTATTTGCTGCATTAAGACTTGTAAATACTACAAATTGTCTATTCAATAAGATATTGAATTTATATAAACCTTGACATGTTATATAATTATATATCATGTGTGTATTAAAGTTAAAAAGCAAGTGGATCATCCAATAATAACAATTTTGTCACATAAATTTATATTCAATTAAATATTGTCTCTTTTTTACGTAATTTCATGCCACAAAAAGTTATATCTAGAATTATAAAAGTTTACTATTCAAGTTATGTTGACACACTTTGAAAAGCATGATTAAGTTCCTTGTGAGTAATTATGCATCATATGAACGTTCCGGCTTATCGAAGAAAATAGTAAATAAAACTAGAAGAACATAAAAACCTGCAAATTAAAATTTAGCATTGAGCGAAAAAACACCGGAGAGAAACTTTATTCAGAATTTTCAAAGATTCTAGAGCCTTGTTACCTAAGTCTGCACACTCTCAGTGGTGGTGACATTTTTGCCTTAATTAACAGTTAACGGCTGGTGTAATCATAAGATACTAATATTATAGCTCAGGAGTTGAAATGTGAAGAATAAAAGCTTGCAACAATGTAGGTTTGTTGACTGAATGGTAACTTTTGGACAAAATGTTTTTAAGACAGTCAATTGAGTAGAAGCTTTATGACAGATATATTTTCGCGTGTATGGATTTGCAGTTGGTAACCAATATATTTCTTTGTCGTCTGACACTTCACAGTTTATGACAGTATTACTAACCTTATATAATGTATTTTTTTTACCAAAGCCAGTACTTGAATATTTCACATCAGCAGCTTGTATTTCGTTCACAATGAAACCAGTTGATAGGAGTTGAAACCTTCTTCAACAAAGTCCTTAGAGGAAACGAAGTGAGTTTTGTTCATCATAGTTGTATAGAACACCGTGTATACTAATGTAAGCCCTCAACTCTCAAATAACAATATCATGCAGAAGACAATCAAAAACCATAGATAAATCCAAAAGAACTGCAATATATTTATTTTTTATTACATACAGATCAAGTAAGGAAAGAAAATGTTTGGATCAAAACATTAAGTTAAAAGGTACACTCTGGTAGTTCAGTTTATAATATGTTGCAGTATTTCACAATAATTTGTACAACATGGACATTTTGAAATCCACTAAAACTAAATCATGTAAGATCAAAAATGCTAAAAAAAGAATATAATTTAATATGTCCTCATGTTGTTATAGGTTCAAAGCTTAAACTAATAAATATTTTAAAGATCAAATAGATATATATGTAATTTAGAAGGAAATAAAAGTGGTACTCCTGTAACTACATCATCAAAATGAGAGAAATGTTAATGCAAGTAAACTCTCGTTACAGGTCTTACATTTATGTTTCTGAGACTCTGCAAAACCGTTTATGTTGTATATCTTGAAAAAACATTTGCTAGATGGATCAATGAATCAAGATGATGTTTAATTTTGTTTTTTGACGAGAAATTTATTTTTGTGGATCTATATTTTGCAGTTAAATTATTAAATGAATGTATTCAAAAATATAATTCACAAAAAGCTATCGTACATTTGTGCTTTTTTCACACAAAGACGCTCAAGATCACGTAACTGCATTCTCTCTCTCTCTCTCTCTCTCTCTCTCTCTCTCTCTCTCTCTCTCTCTCTCTCTCTCTCTCTCTCTCTCTCTCTCTCTCTCTCTCCTTGACATTGCAGATGTAGCAATACATAATTGAATTGGAATTCATTTATTTATACGATACTGGCATATCAAATAACAAAATGTGTTGACACAAAAAAGACACTTTTCCATAGATAAATTCTCTATTTATTTAAAGTAGTCACCGTGCATTGGATTGTATGACCTATCTAGCTTAAATATAAACCCAATGCTTAGGAAACAAAACGATACTACCACCCCCATATGGATTTAGATGTTCAATTCCAATAAGAGGTGATTGCTATCTTTCATTACATGACCTTCAACTGCGAGCATAAATTATAGAAACTCACAAAAAAAACTGATTCTCATTATAACTTGATCATATTTCCGCAACAATTAAGACCAAACATTCATTTCCATACATGCAGCGTAAAAAATTGAGACCAATTAAAAAGTTTTACCCTGGACTTCATAGCAATGTTCTGTGAATCATTTTAGAATTATTACAGCTATGTAGAATTGCACAGTCAAAATATCCATAACTGATTTAATTAACAATTTGCATTGGCGCTTTTTATTGGATTTAAATTGACACGTGTGGCATAATCTTTGAGATGAGCATATTACTAATCTCAATATCAACCAGGTATATACTGAGTACGTAGATTGCTGTGATCCTAATGAAAAATAAAACTTGCATGCGTCACATTTATTCTGTCGATTACGAGAGCAAACACAAGTGTAAGAATCGTCTGCGAGAACCAAAATATTCCGGTGGTTCCTGTTTCACTTGATTACGAGACCCTTACTATATATATATGTGATGTTTCGCACACAATTTGGTGACAGTTGAAGCGAAGAATATGATGTGACAAAATTGTTCTATGTATATAAAATATCCTTAGATGTTAAAGCTGGAATGCAGCCGTTACGTGCAAAGGTCGTATATGCCAATTAAGCTAAATAATACTGAATCTTATAAATATTGGTCATAAACATTATTGTTGGTTCCATTAAAACCAGATAATATAGACGTTTCATCACAATTAGAACCATGATAGTTCTCCCTAAACTGAGAAACACTGTTATTTTTCACATTTGTGCAAATAAGTCCCATTTCAGCGGAAAACTGGAACAATAGAATTGATTATTCCGCTTGGATATATTGTGATATTTGTACGTACAGGGCCCACTTCAAAGTATATGTACGCATGCATGTTCCTGCCAAAGTGCGTTCACGAGCACGCATATGTTTCCATTCAATAGATCTAGCCTGAATGGTCAATATTATTTATAAAAGTGGATGTATAATGAGCAGAAGTGGCCGCCTTTTGGATGATGATCAATACCATTGTTGGAAATTAATGCCATGCCAATATTTATAGTTAATTTAGTTTGATCAAAGAACGAATGCTAACATGTGTTGAAGGTTAAGCATGTGTTTTGCAGTATCATTAGTTTATGTAACTTACTTTTACATATAGGTCACGATAGTCCAGACTATTTTTATTTGTTGTATGCAAGAGCACTAAGTTGTGATAGCGACTGTTTTCATAGATTGGCAGTTATATTGTATATCATGACTTACTGTCGTAAATACCTGCGATTACTACACTATTTTTTCATTGTGGTAATATTTACATGGTACAAACGCCTTCCTGTTACGTTTGAATTCGTCATTATGAGTATGCAAACAGCTAATGCATCTAACCAGCAACAAAGACTTTTATGGACCATGTAGATGTTTAGTTCAATTTTCCTTTAACTAAGTTGGTTTTGCTAAATAAAAATACACATCTTGCTGGCATAGTCTTTCTAACGATACCTCATCTTTGAGAAACAAGTTTGATGATCAGTAATGAGCAAATGAAAACAAGTTTAATAGATGGGCAATATATAGCATATATTAGTTTATTATTCACAACTAAAACAAGAAGGAGTAAAACTTGAATTATGACCTGAGGGTCGGGTATTTGTCCATTATGCCTCACATACAATACAGGGGTATAACCACATCAATTAGCAGTCATAGACTACCCAATGGTCTAAACGATGGATTTGCGATAGGCGGCATGCACATTGATGCTATTGATATTGTCCTTTTCTTCAAACATCAAGACATCCTGCCTCTAAGAATGAAGTCCTTAAACGATAAACCGTTATGATTAGCGTCGGTGTGTGTGTATATATATATATATATATATATATATATATATATATATATATATATATATATATATATATATATATATGCAATAAACTGACGACGAACAGTACGAAACGAGTAACTAACTAGCCTAAGCGCTTTCGACTCTTAATGAGTCTTTTTCAAAGGCAAATACAACACATAGTTACGACAAACAAATAAACACAAAAACGTTGTGTTTGTAAACCTCTACATTTCTGTCTTCACATGTGCTAAAACTATAAATACAACCAGCTTGTATAGACTAGTTGCGGAAACTGAAAACGTTGTATAATTCCCTAAAAGTCTACAAGCCAAAGCGACATCTATTTTTACTTTGTGTACATATGTAACGCAGATTATATCCCGGATATTTGATTCTATACCGGTTATTCTTATAGTAAAAATTGAAGGATAATAAGAAGATTTAGAAAATGTTAAATTCTACTAGTGCATAGTTTTCATTTTCTAGTCTTCTTGGTTTAGACCGCTTGGTTTCAATGTTCTAAGGCGGCGTATCCAGTAAGATTCCTTTTCCTTCCTGGTTTCGGAACTCCAGCTGTGGTTGTTAGCAATAGCGATAAGTATTATATCACTGAAAGTGTGGCCAGGGGAGGAGAAGTGTTCTGCGACCGGGCTTCTGTACAGCTTTTTTGTCATCCAATCAGATCTATGAAGGTTTATCCTTTTGTGTAGCTTTTCAGTTTCTCCCACGTACTGAAGGCCACGGATCTTACATGTGATGAGATAAATCACATTCTCTGTTTTGCACGTTTTGTTTGGACCATGTATGTTTAGTTTTTCTTTAGTCACTGTGCTAGTGAATGTCTTGGTCTCTATCATATGTTGACAGGTTTTGCATCTTTTATCGCCACAGGGTCCAGATTGACTAGGTTGGTTTTGACTAGCGATTGGCGTTAGCTTGGCCCTGACTAGGATGTCCTTTAGGTTTTTTGGTCTCCGGTAAGCTAGTACAGGTTTGTTCGGAAGTATTAGGTTTAGTATGTCTGACGATTGCACGGTTGGCCAGTGGTTTGCGATGATTTTACCTACTTTGGGATTGTCTGGGTGATAGGTCAGAATAAATTGTATCCTATCAACCTTTTCTTTCTGTCCATATCTGAGAAGGTCATCACGGTTTGTTTGTTTGGCCCTTTGGATTGCCTCCGCAATCAGGTCTTTGTCGTAGCCTCGGTAAATTAAATGTTTAGCCAGCTCTTCAGACCTTTCTAGGAATCTTTCATCGTCGGAGCAAATTCTGCGTATCCTCAGTGCCTGGCTATATGGAATGTTCTTAATGCAGTGTTTTGGATGACAGCTGGTTGGGAGAAGATACTGGTGTTTGTCGGTTGGTTTCGAGTAGATGTCTGTGTGTAATTTGTTTTCCACCAGTCTGGTTGTTGTGTCCAGGAAAACATGGTTTGAGTTGGAAATTTCTGCCGTGAATTTTTTTGAAGGATGGAAGTTGTTTGCCTTTAATATGAAGTCATCCAGACTTTCTCTTCCATACTGCCACTTCATTTCTATATCATCGATAAAGCGTACCCACTGGTATGGTGTACGCTCAACCGATGCTAAGAGCTTTCCCTCAAGTTTTCCCATGAAAATGTTAGCATACGAAGGGGCCATTTTAGTACCCATTGCAGTTCCATTGATTTGTAGGTAGTTTTCTTCATTAAATTCAAAGTTGTTGAGTTTTAGGACAAGCTCCAGGAGTTGGATTAAGAAGTGTGTGGGTGGATTGTTTACAGTTCTTGTTTCCCATACTGTACATGGGAAACAGTAAACAATCCACCCACACACTTCAATAAAATTCACGGCAGAAATTTCCAACTCAAACCATGTTTTCCTGGACACAACAACCAGACTGGTGGAAAACAAATTACACACAGACATCTACTCGAAACCAACCGACAAACACCAGTATCTTCTCCCAACCAGCTGTCATCCAAAACACTGCATTAAGAACATTCCATATAGCCAGGCACTGAGGATACGCAGAATTTGCTCCGACGATGAAAGATTCCTAGAAAGGTCTGAAGAGCTGGCTAAACATTTAATTTACCGAGGCTACGACAAAGACCTGATTGCGGAGGCAATCCAAAGGGCCAAACAAACAAACCGTGATGACCTTCTCAGATATGGACAGAAAGAAAAGGTTGATAGGATACCATTTATTCTGACCTATCACCCAGATAATCCCAAAGTAGGTAAAATCATCGCAAACCACTGGCCAACCGTGCAATCGTCAGACATACTAAACCTAATACTTCCGAACAAACCTGTAGTAGCTTACCGGAGACCAAAAAACCTAAAGGACATCCTAGTCAGGGCCAAGCTAACGCCAATCGCTAGTCAAAACCAACCTAGTCAATCTGGACCCTGTGGCGATAAAAGATGCAAAACCTGTCAACATATGATAGAGACCAAGACATTCACTAGCACAGTGACTAAAGAAAAACTAAACATACATGGTCCAAACAAAACGTGCAAAACAGAGAATGTGATTTATCTCATCACATGTAAGATCCGTGGCCTTCAGTACGTGGGAGAAACTGAAAAGCTACACAAAAGGATAAACCTTCATAGATCTGATTGGATGACAAAAAAGCTGTACAGAAGCCCGGTCGCAGAACACTTCTCCTCCCCTGGCCACACTTTCAGTGATATAATACTTATCGCTATTGCTAACAACCACAGCTGGAGTTCCGAAACCAGGAAGGAAAAGGAATCTTACTGGATACGCCGCCTTAGAACATTGAAACCAAGCGGTCTAAACCAAGAAGACTAGAAAATGAAAACTATGCACTAGTAGAATTTAACATTTTCTAAATCTTCTTATTTTCCTTCAATTTTTACTATAAGAATAACCGGTATAGAATCAAATATCCGGGATATAATCTGCGTTACATATGTACACAAAGTAAAAATAGATGTCGCTTTGGCTTGTAGACTTTTAGGGAATTATACAACGTTTTCAGTTTCCGCAACTAGTCTATACAAGCTGGTTGTATTTATAGTTTTAGCACATGTGAAGACAGAAATGTAGAGGTTTACAAACACAACGTTTTTGTGTTTATTTGTTTGTCGTAACTATGTGTTGTATTTGCCTTTGAAAAAGACTCATTAAGAGTCGAAAGCGCTTAGGCTAGTTAGTTACTAGTTTCGTACTGTTCGTCGTCAGTTTATTGCATATATTTTAATTAATCCCTGACACACGTGATCCCTTGGTGGATCCAGTACGCTTGAGAGGGTTGTTATTCGCCCTTTGATTTGTATTCTTTATATATATATATATATATATATATATATATATATATATATATATATATATATATATATATATATATATATATATATATATATAAGGCCACTGCAGACAATGAAGAGTTGTCAAACAATTATAAGTTATATGAACATTTTTTTAAAAAAATATCAAAAGTTTAAAGAAGAAAAAAATAGCTGTATTGGCCTGAAAATCAGGTCTGATATACTGAAGCCTTTTATAAGATATTTAAATATTATCTGAAGTCACTACATTAACCATTTCAACACAAGCAAAAAGCACATTAAGTTATTGAAATTTCTTTCCAAAATGGAGGTCCATCTACCAATAGAAATATTCACTACATCAGTTGAGGTCGTCCTCATAAGGGACACAACAAATACTAGCTTTAATCGTCACGAAAACCTTCCCACACCTCTGATTTGGACAAACGAAATGTTTGATGCAAATGAAAGAACTAACATTACCATTCTAAAGTTTGCTTGTAAGAAACGTGTTTTTTACATAGCTTATCAGACATGTCATTCAAGAATAATACATCACTACTGAGCATATACAATATACGTATCTGCGATGAATTGGAATATGTTTAAAGTTTTGTAAAAGTACGGTATGTTATAGTTAGAGTAAATATGTCTACTAAAGATGTATGGTATTTTGTATGCTTTATCTTGTTTCCTTTGATTTATTTTAGTTTTCAAGTTAGGAATAATCCTGATCAAAGATAGAACTATTAGACCAAGTTAAGGAACTCAGTCCATGGATGATTTAGAATGGCTTACAGTGGGTGTTAATAGAGTGAATACGGCATACAGACATGCCAATACAGACATAACATTCAAAATGTCCCTTTCTCAATAACTGTTCAGAACAGGTTTTTGTTGTATGCTGTTGTGTTCTGTAAGAAGACACAGAAGAGTGGTAGTGTTGCTAATAATAAAGACACAAACATTCATTTGTTGTCCAACAGGATAAACCAAAACTGGGAATAATAATAATAATAATAATAATAATAATAATAATAATAATAATAATAATAATAATAATAATAATAATAATAATAATAATAAAGACGAAGAAGAAGAAATTATTTCCACTGCAGACAGATTACCACCTGAAAATATATAATAGTCGGATGCAAACGGACAGACATACGAGCAAGCGGATAATATTAAAATATTCTACCTATTTTCATCCCACGTCCTAACCTCGGCAGAAGTTTAAGTAAAGATAGACATTTCTGGTGGGGATTGTTCAATAATACCATGCAAATGTATCTATGCTACAGGGTTTAAGCCATAATTTACAATGTTTTTCATATAAGTGGTGCGATGAGGATTCCACCAAACCACTTAGCAACATAGCATTACCTCAAGCTCTACGATATAGAAACGGTGTCTTTCGTAAATTCGATTGACTTTGAAAAGTGAGATTTGTCAACGTGCGATTTACACAATTTCGTGTTTACATTGGCACAGAGACATAAGGATACGAAGAACGAGAATCAGAAACAATGCTACAAAAAATGTAAAATGTTCTACAACATGGCATCGACTATATATTTTATTGTAGTAATTTTTGTGATATATTTAGTTCTATGAAATGCTTAATGGTAGTCAGTTACTTCGTTTGTTAAAAGTGTCCTCCGTGACTGTATAAGATTGTCATCAAAATCTGTGATAAATACCTTCCGAAATATAGGATAATAATTTATTTCTAGTTTCTTTGATAATCGTTTATCCAGGTGATTAACAGTATAGTTAATAATTACTTCATAGAAAGCAAAATTATTTCATTTATTTTAATTTTCTTTATCATTATGATAGTACTTGATCATTTTGTTTTTTTCTTTTCAAGGCATTGTTTTGCACTTGTTTAAAAAGTATGTTTTTGGGTCTGGTTGAGTTTAGGGTACGAATCTTACCATCATTTGCTTCTGTAGCAGGATGGCTGCTTGGATGGCTGGATGGATGATGTTAACAAAATGTACAGTTTATTTGGCTGTCATGAACAGAACATAATAAGTGTGAAAATGTGCAAAAGTAAATTGAAATAAATACACAAAGATTTGGAATATATTTTTGCTCATCCAGTCTTAATAATCAATTGCTAAATTTTCTGCTTGTCGTGTAAATTTAACGAGACATATTGAGCGAAGAAAAGCAAGTACTTGACTAACCTTTTTTGTGAGGGATATGACACTTGTATTGAAGATTAGGTGATTCAATGAATCTGAATGTCATTTATTCTCTTTATAATCTGTATGTCTTAATGTTTGTCCGTGCTTCATTGAATCTAATCTTCGTAAGTGTATATTGATTACATGGTAAGATTATTGTATGTGTTGAATGTGGTGCATTCATGTGCCATCTAATGCCATAATATCGGTGAAATATTGTTCTATTTCGCATTACCTTAATACTCAATTAAGTTTCAAATGTTAATGTCAACTTTTATAAAGTTTATCTCTTCTATTTGTTTGGATAGTTAGGGATTCAAGAAAGATTGTTGAGAATACGTGAAAGGCAGCTGTTACAAGCCCATTTCGACAACTTTGCGAGATGCATTCAGATAACAATAAATTTTTGAAGTGAGGTGTTGTGCAATCCTGGTTTAGTGATTCTGCTGCACAGGGGACGTTTGTTGTTCTTCATCCATTTGAATATAACAACCAGTTTAAAGCCTTCAAAAAGAAATCCCACATCATAATATGTAACTGACAGGCGATACAATCTCGTGGGCAAATGGGTATATCCAAGGGTCACTTTCATCAGGCCTCTGCGCTCCATACATGTTCGAAGAAAATGCGGAACCCCTTACCGATATGTTGAAATAACTGTCTTTCAGGAATCATATATAAGAGTGAACGACTGCAAGTCAAACTATGAATGCATGTATAAAAAAAAACAGTAATTCTAAAACAAACAGTAAAGGATCCTCCAAAACAAGTTTAAGAGAGCAGTAATTTTGAAGAAAATGTCCTCTAAAACAAAACTACTCTGGCAATTGTGTGAGGCTGCATGTTACTTTCATAATGTTTAATTTCAGTTTTCCTAGGTCATAGGTTAATACATAATTAACAAGGTTTGAGGAGCAGTTTGACAAAACGTGTGAATAGTCCTTTATGCCAACAGCGGCATTTCACTATGGATCATAGGTATACCTTTCCTGTTGTTTGTGAGAGGAGGAAATAATGAAACTACTGATAAGCAATGTACAAAATGTACAAGGATATAGTCATATGAAAACTATTTTGTCTCACTAAGACATAAGTTGTTTTTTCCTTTCTATTCAAACAAGATATCAATATCCATTGCATTGAAGATGTAGCTCGGAAGTTGTGGTATGGTTAATTACTTTAATCTCGATACAGCTGAGAATGCAAAAGTAGTTCAAAATTGATCATATTCGCAATGATTTATGAATAGGGGAGAGCACACCACAAGGGACAACATATACCAATACAGATTTGTACCTATTACAAAGTGTTTGTGATACAAAATCCTAAGATATGGAAAAAAAGATCGTGGCTCGCAGAAAATAAGATATCTTTTTTGTTTTCTGAAATATTTTGCAAACATTCACATCTACGTAAACCTGTATATTAAACCAGCTACTGAATTTTTATCCTCGGTGATTGTACAAAAGATTTTCAGATGTTTCCCCAATAAATTCGTAAAGTATGGCTTATGGATATTGCATGTAAATCCGATAACTCATGCCAATAGTATGTTGTGAGAGCGCTCGATATAACATTTGTTCAAATATGAGGCTTTTTGTACCTAAAATTGGCCACTCGGGCAGCTAACATGTTTAGAAACTAAATTATATCACATTGACAAACTGGGGAGTGGAAAGAAAAGTTGAGATCAAGGCTGAAAATACGAGAGTATCCTGTTCCATATTAAAACAATTGGATCGTTATAAGATTAGTAACATTTATTTTCCCCCACCCCTCTGTTAATGAAAGTCAACCAATGTTGATTGACCAAATGTTATTTGTTGGAGAAAAAAAAACATACCTTGTTAGTATTACTAAACAAATATAATGTCTTGTGATACTACTTAGATTTGTAAATATATGCTTTCTATCTAATTACTATAATAAACTGGTTTTGTCTGAAATACCTTAGAGTACATTTGAACCGAGCACATTTGGCAAACTGCATTCAAAGTTAAACATTATTGATTCGTACCATATTGAAACACATCAAAAGCCATCTGACTCTTGAAACAACTCTCCATCAAGTATCATATATGATAGTGGAAAACTACAAGTCATGATATGAATCTAAGTTAAAAAGAGCAGTACGTTTGAAAAAAAAAACAGCATGGAATACTCCAAAACAAAGAGACAATAATTTTGAATGAAGGGTCCTACAAAACAAAGCTTTTCAGGCAATTATCAGTATATTACAGTGCATTATATTTCATAGTTTAATTTTAGTCTTCTGGGCTTTAGGCTATTACAGGATTTAACAAGGTTTGATGAGAAGTTTCATAACCAGTGTGAATAGTCCTTTGTGCGAACAGCGACATATCACTATGGATCATACGTACACCTTTCCTGTTGTTTGCGAGAGTCAAAAAGAATTCAACTACTGATTAGCAAAGTAGGAAATATACAAGGATGTATCAATGAGAAAGTCAATTTGTCTCACTAAGACATACCCGGTAAATTGCTTTATTCCTCTTTCTCCAAACAAAACATCGATATCCTATAACATTTCGTGCACAGAACTCTCTTGAAACTTTCAATTTCCAAATTATGCCACTTGAGTAAGTATTCCACTTGATATGAGAGTATTTTGTTAGATGAATCAGGTACAGTGGTCTCCTTCTTCGATACCTCCCAGCAGCTCCTAACTTTTGACAGCGACAAAGTTTGTACTTTGACAGTACCACTCAAAGAAGCGACAAATGTCAGATTGCCTGTCATTTTTATCAATTCAAAGAAGCTGATAATCTGATTATCCTTACCGCCACGTGATCCCTCAGGTTTCGAGTTTCTTCAATTTGTTAAAAGTGGATATTATTACTGATGATAATTATCGATATTACAAACGCTAACTGATAAGATGCACTATATCGTTCAGCATACATCTGTAGGACGTAAAAATGGTATTGTCACCTAATTTGCTTCTCCGAAATAGATAACAGAAAGATAAACGCAGCAGGGTACCTGACTATGACTAATAAATCACGTGACAAGACACCTGGCATTTTGTCTAAATGCTAGAACCTGGTCTTACAGTGGAAAGACTGGAATAATTTACTTCGAAAGGTTCCGCGTGTTTGCCGAGGGATAAGGAAAACATTATAACTGAAAGAAAAACTGAACTTAATTTCACTGAACGAAAAGTGGAGAGTTAAATGATCCTTGCCAAAACATTTGATTTTAGAATCACTCAAACAAACAAAATGGAAAAAGATAAAGAAAATATGCAGATCATGGGTACACGTATCGGTCTCATTGAACAACGAAAGAAATGCCTCTTGTGAATGGTTTTATGACCTAGAACGTTTGAGGTATGCGTAAGAAACACTGTGAAAATTACATGAAATGAATCATTTGAAGTTCCGCAAAAAAGAACAAAATAGGGAGTACTGAACAAGGGAAGTAACTTGTATAATGCTTAATTATAACCAAATAAAAGTACCTGGAAATGCCTACCTGAGTAATACACTGATTGGTTCCTGAATTTGCTGATGGGTGAACATTCCTTTCTTGAAGAGCCACAATGGTTATACATCAAAGAAATAGCGTTGATACTCTTCACGTTGTCTTAAAAAAAATATATAAGAGCGGTAATAAAAATAGGTACAACTATCTGTTAATTATATCGTGATCAATAAATATTGAGGCAAATTTCAGAAAACAATGAAAATGATATATGATGACATATTTCAAAAAATATCATTTGAAATCCACACAAATACACAATGTAATTTGCATACAGTAAAATAAGAAAGCATTATAGTTCCTGGAGCTATCTACCTACATAACAAACACTGTTGTTTAACTTGCTGGTTGTTTGTACTTAAACAATTTTGTTCAAAAATCATGACAATAATACGTCGAAATCATGGCATTTATGCTCTCCTCTGTCTTTTACAAAACGAGAGAAGGGAATGATAAAAATATCCATATAACAATTTGCAAATGTAATCATTATCACTAATATTTTCCAGATAATTGGCAGCAAACATCAAAAATGTTGCATGCGTCACACGTATTTCTGAGGAGCATATATAAATATATTTCACGGAACTAACTGGCATGATACACAATTCAGAAAATATTAATATATTTGGAGAGGTTCACTAGTTCAATTTAAAATAGCACTATATTGCCTGTTGTCTAACTCGGTTATAACCTACCATAAATTCGCTGATTGAGTGTACATTCATTTTGTTGAATAGCTTTTACAATGATATGCAATGAACGATATTCCTGTATACGATTTATGGTTTCTAATGACTCTAAACAAGGAAGCAATAAAAAAACCAACAAATATAAATATATTTAAAAAAACTATTGAGACAGTCGCGAATTAATAATATAAAATTATATGTTGCTAGATATTACTAGTAGAACAAGTCGTCTTAAGAACGGAAAGAAATACAATTCAAGAAATTTAACAGGTACAATTTTAAAATGAGAAAATATTAGATCGCCTTAAGTTGTCAGTCTGCATAACAAAAGCTAGCCGGGCATTAAATTTCCTCCTTAGATGGAATTAATATTTTGCTGAATAATTGTGGCAATAAGAAGCAATTGAAAATATAGTCTAGGTATGCGTCTCAGTCTTCTACAAAAAGCAGAAGAAATAAACATGTATACACCCTTAAGCTTTCTACTTGGAAGGACATTCATTTTCTTGAAGAACCATAAAATAATACGCCATCAAAGACAAAAAGCGAATACACTTCTCAGTTTCCTCTGGAAACGGAAGAAACTTATGCAATAAACTGTTTGTAAATGCAGTTGTGATGAAGAAAGTTGTTAAAAGAACAAGAGCAGACACGAGAAAAGTTATATGACAATATAATTTATTTGCATGAATTGACTCGTCGAGATGTCACAACATAAGTGAGGTAATTTGCATATATTATTTCAAATGAGAGAACGCGTGCAGTCCTCTACCCTATAACAAAGTAGATGAGTGTTAAGCTTGCTTCTTCGGTTAAATGTCAGTTTGTATACTTCACCGACTCGACTAAAAATGTCAGAATATATATATATATATATATATATATATATATATATATATATATATATATATATATATATATATATATATTACAATTTGAAATGTTTTACGACGAATTATGATCATTGTATAAACAATCTATCTGAAAATAACAATTGAAATAAAAGTTAAAGAATGCGAATTGCATAACCTTAATTATGAAACTATTACAGTGCCTTGAGTTGTATAACTCGATAATAACTACTAATCGGGTGTTAATATTCGTGCTTGCCTGACTTCCATTTTCTTTAAAAAAAACATGGTAGTGATAAGCCGTCCAAGACGACACGTAGATATGCTGCATACTCTCTAATAAAATAAGAGCGAAATAACTAACAAAAGATGTAACACTAAATATTGATAAATGCAAATACGACCAAGCAAATACTGAGACAAACATTATTAAATGCAAGACATTTTATGTAACCCGACGTTTTCCTCGCGTCAGATCACAAAAAGAACACAATTCAAGGGAGGAAACTTGCAGAACGTTCAAATGGAAATAATATAATGCATTGAGTTGTCTATGAGCGTAACAAATGGGCATTGATGATTGTGTGGGCATTCATTTTCTTGCGGTCAAGTATTTTTTCAGGAATATTTGTTTATGTAAGTATTTATTGCCATCAATCGCATCATATACCGCTATGCTTGATGATTTCCTCCCTCAGAGGGTGGATACTCATTTAAATACTGGGTGAAAAACTGGCATAATTTATTGCTCATTAGCTTGTGTTTGCGATTAATTCAATTAAATGATAGTTTGATATTATCTTTGTACAACGACATCACGCTGGTGTTATGATATTTAAATATCATTTCAACGAAAAGAGCTTTGCCGCCCCAAGTCATGTGAAAAATAGGAACAGATAATTTACCATTATCGGATTACTTCAACAATACTAATGTTGGCCTACAACAAAATCACCACGCTGAGGTTCTGGTGTTGCTGTTGGTGCTGTTGGTTATACTTCTGGCCATCATAATACAGTTTTGATGGTTGATTGATATTTATATACAGCATAGGCAGGTGTTGATATATATATATATATATATATATATATATATATATATATATATATATATATATATATATATATATATATATATATATATATATATATCGTGGCTAATACTGTTGACTCATACACCATAAAAGCATGTTTGGATTCTTTGAAAGATTTAATCGTGCATTGGAATTCGCTATTGATCTGTTCTATTTTGTCACTGCCCGTAGGAATGCCAACAGCATTCCAGTCTGTAGTTCCATCCAGTTAATTTGTATAAAACATCACTAATCCTTTATTTGCTTGCAACTCAAAAAATAACTTTGATCTAATATTTAGCCAGCTGTAATATACTTGCATTTGCGTTAACGCTATATCTTAGGCTGGACTTACCATTGGAAAGCTAACGTCGACTTCAGGATTGGTTTTTCGTGTGAGTATGTGTGAGTATATTGTCCTTGACAGCAGCGTTATATATTTATGTACTTTATCAGCCGCGCACGTGGATATTTTTGCGACGATGTTAAGAACACAAGCAAGACCGGTTAGATCTGCAATTTCCAATTTCTAGTAATGGTGCTAATATTTATGACGATGTTATGATCCGGTTATAGTTATTGTTTCAGTGACTACCACCGTCTCAGAGTATTCAACTATGTAACTATCATCGACACGTTTGCGGTTATCTTTTAGTTTGCTCTGTACTCATCAATGATATTTTGAGTGGGTATGCAACAAACACACTTGTTAATACTGTCTTTCGATTGGTTAATTATACAATATTAGAAGGTTGTCGTGTAGCAACTTATTTAAGACACAAATAGTAAATGACGTCGATGTCTTTTTTTCGCAGTTCACTAACAATATTACCTCGTTGTCTTGATCAAGTACTAACAAAACAGATTTAGCCTTGAGTGAAATACGCAGTGAAGCTAAGACGAGAATTGTAAATGTTTTGGTGCTGAGTATTGAGGAACTGAATATGCCGGTAATTTCGGCGCGATATCTGACGAAATCAATGGCTGGTGATCTTATTGCTGATTCAGATGCTACGGTATATACTGCACTATCGGTAAGCATATTTATGTCGACGACTGTTGGACGTCCAAAACAATCATTAATAGCACTATTTTTGTTTCTACGAAAATATGTAAAAGCCTTTATATTGCTATTGTCGATGTATTTCTTTTTTGCAGCGTCATCGTTTGATTCTGATTGTCTATGACTAATTATTGGATTATTACTCATATTGAGAGAACCAGTCATTGTATCATCGGCGGATAGAAAACGATCATGAATATCAGTTCTGATTATGTTGTTGTTTCTGTCTCGAGAATATTCTTGTTGCCCCGTCAACGTCTGATATTGGTTTTCTCACGTTGATAATTGTATTTAGGTTCATGTTGAGATTGTCATACAAAATATCTACAATTCTTCTGCTGCGTCCATCAATCATTCTCATGAGTTTTAAAACTGATTCCTCCAAGCTTTTAACTTTACGGTTATTTGTCAATACCGCTAAGTTAATATCGGTTGCATCTGGAACCCACAGATTAATATCTGTCAAAGGGATATTGCTCGTTTTGAATTGTCCTTCATTGTGATTCACATCTGGGAGACTCAAAAGATTAGCGAGTACATCATTGGCACGATGAAGTATTTCGTATTTGGATAATACACATTGAGATTTGAGACTCTGAGAAGTTCTTTGGAACATACCTCCCATTGGATATTCACAAAGACACGCTAGAAACAACAGTGGACGGTTATAGCATCTGGTAGTATCATCGTGCTGTCTTAAGTGGTGTTGGAGATCTTGACACAGTATCGAACAAAGCAAGAACTTCACGGCCATATATTGGCTGTTCAGTTATTGTCAGTGCTGGTAATATTGAATCCAAGATTTATGGAACACTTTGAAGTCTGTCAACATATGTTAACAACTCATTCTGTGGTGCCAATCTATATCTGAATTAAAATATTCTCAGCGAGAACCTAGTTGAGAACTTCCATCTAGATTAATGATAACGGTTTCAACATCGTTTGGTTGGTGTGTAACGGAAAACGCATAAAACCATCTCTGAAGGTTTTTATATTTAATCGCTTATCAGCATCAAGTAAATCAAGTTTTGACATGGAAAGTATCAACGATATGATACGGACGGTCATTAAACTTTCCACATGAATGAGGGTTCATGGAAATATTACACATTTGACCTTTTCTTGGAAATATTTAGTCTCTTAACCTCTTGTTTCTTAATGCCATCCCAGCGGCAGATCCAACAAAACTAAGTGCATGTGCTTTTGCAACAGCTTGGCCTGTAGATGCAATCAACGCACGCATAGCTACAAGAAAGTGAAATATACCATCCGTATTCACTGCGTCTTCGATATCATTAAATTTTCCACATGAATGATGGTTCATGGAAATATTAGACATTTGACTTTTTCTTGGAAATATTATCTCTTGTTTTCTTAATGTCATCGCAGCGACAGATCCAACAAAACTAAGTACATGTGACTTTTCAACAGCTTGGCCTGCAGATGCAATCAACGCACGCATAGCTACAAGAAAGTGAAATATACCATCCGTATTCACTGCGTCTTCGATATCATTAAATTTTCCACATGAATGATGGTTCATGGTTCATAGCTGCAAAAAAATCGAAAGATACCTCTTCTCTTCAATGCGTTTTCGAAAAGATTAAGTTGAACACCGGTATTTGATTGTTTGGCGTCAATGAAGTGACTGAGTTGGCGTTCGTTCAATTTATTTGGAACGCCTTCGATCTGTTCTGATTTCACTAATATTTTTGTTCCAGAATACTTTTTTTCTGATACTAATTGTATCTTTTCACTCTTACCAGGAGACATACAGACATCTCATTAGAATATCAAGAGCTGTTTAATTACATGTGTTTTGTACCGGGGCATCAATGACTCATTCGTCCACGAACACCTTCAAGCAGCATTGTTTTGTCTGAGAGTATAACAGTGATTGATCTGTAACCACCATCAAGAAGTCGAGCTGAACAATCCCCAAGTGTTCCAGTGAGACATAATAGATCAGATATAATGTTGTGACATCCAGCTAAGATAACTTCAAACCAGAATCCACTTTATGATCACGCTATTTTAATGTCATCAACCGATTAAAAGCACGTGGAACGTGATCATTATCAAAATTCAGCAACGTCTTCAGAAGGTTTGTGATGTTCATGTCTCCTCAAAGAAACTGCACAAGCTCCGAGCGTGTCAAACACCATTGCAATATGTTTTAGCAATTCTACCCTGGCATTTTCTTAAAAGGCAATGAATATATGTCGTTGTGCTGATATGCCTTGCTATGATGATATCTGCCATGTGAATAACCTAACAGCATGTCTTAAAATACTGTCTGTGATCATCGTCAACCATGATAATATTGATTTACCACATTGACATTTAAAAGAGAGCGCTAGTTGTACTTCGGCAAGTGAAGGAGTAATTACAATCATCAACAGCGAAAGTTTTGTTAGTATTACATAACCTGAGTTAACAGCGGCATTACACCATATCGCATCATTGTCTGTGGCCTCTTTAACAATTACAAGTTTATACTTAGCTCTGAAAATCACCTTTCTAAGAATACTACAAAATCCAAATATATGCGATAGTGGATTCACACATGAAACTTCTTCGTTGATATTTAACATCGATCTGCGTGCTGAGAATCCCATGTCGAAATTTTCATTCATCGATGATACTGCAGCGTTAGTTCCATCCCATATATCACCATGCCTTACGTTTCTGCTTTCGGATTGATCAGTTGTATCCTTTGTAAACATCATTGATTGACCATCTGATCTAGAATAATCATCGTTGTATCTTCGTCGTGTAACGTCGATATTTTCCAGGCATGATTCTTTATCCTGTCAGTCAATACGTATGTTTCACTGTTAAAAAACGCCATGATGCCATTATTGACAAAACCAACTAGATCAAAAATTACATTTGCTAAATTATCTACTTTCAAAAGTCTACCTTCAATCTCAATAAATGCTTCAGAGAGTAAGAAATATATACTTGTATCCTGAACTTGCAACTCAATACTTCCACGTGCGTTGGGTGTACGTGCTAACATTTGCTGGGCAATTTTACTGGCTGAAGTCGGACCGATAGCGGTCTGCCTATTAATTGTGCTACTCTGTCTATTATTGATGAGAAAGCTTTACCGGCAACATCGCTAACAGCATCACTATCTTTATTGAGAATGTGAATAGCTCTCATTCCCTGTTGCTTTGGAATCGGTAATACTATTGGGCCCATCCTTCTAAAGTCCGAACAACATCATCGAGTCCATCTCCGTAGCTAACTTATTAAGTAGGTAATGGCGAATTTAAAACCATGACCATTACAGGTCCATGTCGAGCATTATAAATGGCTGTAAGAATTAAAAAAATGAATTATTAGTTTATCTCTTTCAATAGAATTTAAATATAGTAACAAAATCACATTGTTAATTCCCAAAACCATGTAGTAACATTATTCTCTATACAGGTACTGACTGTGATTTCCGAAACATGATTTAGTACTAGTGCTGCAACTGATGTAGTAACAATACTACATAGCATTCCCCTCAAATCCAAATATTAACATTACCCTATGCCCAAGCACTGACTTTGTGATCTCACAAAACCTAAATAGGTATTAGTAATGTTTCACAAAGTTATTAGAGTAAGTGAATGTCAGACCAAGGTGTTTATAATTCTCATACAATGTAGAAGCTCATTTTGAAACCTAAGCTCGGGGGAAAAAAATTTGGTCTAATTTCTTGGAGAGAGACATAATTCTAGACATAAAACTTGGTCTAATTTCTTGGAGAGAGACATAATTCTAGACATAAAACTTGGTCTAATTTCTTGGAGAGAGACATAATTCTAGTCTTTGACAGGTTGAAATTTACTAGTCATTGTTTGTGCTATTAGTCTACAGTTTCGAGATCAGAATTCAGCATCTATTCGATGTCGTTTGTATTAAATGAGTAAGTTAGTGAACTATTATCAGAAAGTTTTCCAATACTTATCAGATTATCGGTAATGACATTTGTTATGGATATGTAATTTAATTTATTGTTTGTAAGTTCTAATTTGTTTAAATTTTATTTCATTGCATTACATGTCTTTGTTATTTTTCTAATATAATATATCTACAATATCTTGTTCTATATTCTTTTTTTCCCTGATAATCTTTATTTTTTAGGTAGTTGAACGATAGTGTCAGCTATTTTGGATATTGTAATAAGAACAGGGCTTCATCATTCTGCTTTTCAAGGTCACTAATTAGATGCCAATATTCCTTGCGGTTGTGTCACATGTTTTCATTTTCATCATGAATAAATCAAATCAATACAATAGACCGAGAAACAGTTTCAAATTGCGCATGCGTAACCCTAGAGGAATGCAAAAGCTCGTCCAAATTCACATTAATAATTATTTTTTATTGTATTGTTCTGTGTGACAAATGCAGCTTCAAGGCATGTATCGACGATAATTTCATCTTATCCAACGTCATTTCATTCAAATCTGCCATATCAACACGACGGTTGTCTTTTGACTAGATGGTGATGGTACATACTTGTAACGACAACGATGATGTTAAGGTTATTCGTACATCCGGGTCCTACATATTTTTCCTTTGCAATTTGTTTGTTGTAAACTATATTTCTAAGCCTTTCAAATTGTAACTATGCGAGCTGAATTTTAGTCTTTGTTGCATTTCTCTGTATATACGATCTCGCTTTCTTTTGATTATACCCCATTTACTGTCATTACCAAAATATATTGTTCGGACGTATATCTAAAAGTTTTCAGCGAACACATATTTCAACAAAATCTGTACAAAAGGAACTGCTTTATTAATGTTATGGTACATTTGAAATAAACTTTCCAATTTTTTTTAAAGACAATCTTATTTAATTTTTTAAATTCAACTTTGCGATAGAACCAAATGTCTCTCTAATAGCTTAAGCAAATATAACATCCATTTTTGATTATCAGTTATGACGCTCCATAGTGACTTAGGCCTATACTGGGAGCAAGATGGTATCCCTTTAGACCACATCGAGAGAAACGAAGAAAAGAGATCGCTTGCCAAAGTGAAGTCAAATTGCTTGTTGTGATGCAAAATGTCAAGAGTATTTGACAGAACGTTCCCGGTTCTTCCAGATGATTCAGAATAAAAACCAAACACATGAAACACGTGTACGTTCTCCTTGAGGAATTTATCCTGGCTAATTACGAAGAAGAACTGGACTTTGTAAAAGCTGGCAAATTTGTAAATGTCATCATTGTGCCTTACGCGATAACCCAGGGTCGCTTAAAATTGTATGAAACTGTACACCAGTTAGGAGATCGTGAGCTGTACTGAGATACTGAGACATGGAGAGTTGCATCTACGTCGATAATCTTAGTCAACTTCACCCTGACATAGAAGAGACACCGTTCAGGAGAATGGATGGATGAGCACCTAGACGACAGGATTCTAGATTTTGGTGGTGGCGGATTTAAACTTACGGCTACGAATACGGGAACCAACAAGAACTACTGAACGAGTGTAAAGTGAAAGAAGTGAACTTTCGGGTACTGAAAGAAGTCTTGCAGTCTAGAAAGAATCATGACATTAAAATGACTACCTACCAACATCATCAGATTGTTCGCATAGCCACACACCAAATCGTTAGTCGTTCTTTCGAGAAAGAATATCATATCGTGTACCAGAAGCGAGTGAGACTTCCCAACCACTTCAATTTACTGTACAAACACGCTGATATTGGTCAGCATATAAAATGAAAAATATCCAAGACCGATAGTTCATTGTAATTACAAAACCAATAGTCAGCAGCTCCCATCCATAGTGACATTGATTGCATCGTCTTTGTTCACCCCTACCCTCGCATCCCAACGAGAAGAACTTAAAGAATGGGTTACAAAGATGATGTCCACTCCATCTTTGACAGACTTGACAAGGAAAAAATGGAAACCGTAAGTTTGAAAAGAAAGCCACCTAATTATCATAAACTATCATAACCATCGCAACTACTATCCTCGACTTCTACTCACGTGGCACATAGGACATGTAAAGCTGTTTCTAAACCACCACCTTTTGCCATCAAAAGTATCATCAACGACGAGTGAGTGGCTTATTTTTTTAAAAATGCAGAATATGTTTGTAAGTAAATACTACGATCCAGCCAATCATGCGGGTTTGGAGGAGTTCTACTTAAAACATGTCATGTGCAGTTCAAGCATTTCATCAACACAGACATGTCATTGTTAATGTGGATTTTGCTGGATATCGAGATAACAGTTTATGCAAAACCGTGCTGACAGTTACATGGACAACGTTGGCTATCGAAGTCACCTTGACCTACCCACAACATTTACATGGTCTACACAACGATTATACCTTCTGCGCTGAAAAAAAAATATTAGTTTTAATGAGATGCTCCCTCCGGAACTGCTAGCAAAAAAAGAAACTTTTGGCCTGAGAGACATCGAGGTAAAATAATTCTTATACCCATTGTCATAAATAAGACCAATGACAGCGTGCGCTACAGTTTACTATATCAGAATTAGTCAGTTTAATCAACCCCCTAAATCGGTGTTGATATTGATGAACAATATGCGGGTCTGATGACAACTGCTCATAAAAAATACGCAATTTACCAACTGCAAATTGTTCCGGAACAATCTTGAGTACACTTTAGATACATACCGGTAATTGGTAACAGACACATCCAGCACAAAATTTTAAAATGGTTCAGGAAAGAAGGTTGCGCTAATCAGCATGGATTTAAAAGTCACCAGACATAGAATTTGTTCCGGATAACTAAAATACTTGTCACCAAAAGAACCCTTCAGCCGAAGGTAGATCCACAGGCATGAGAAGCACCGATAAATGTATAAAGTGTACACCGATGTGTGCATACAAAAGTGGCAGCGAATAATAGCAGCTTTCAATGAATAGGTGATATCAGTCCCTAACCCGACAATCAGCATCATGGGGGGATTTATCGGTCTAGAGTGGGCTCTGAGATATGTACTGGTGCTTGATAAAATTCATCATCGTGTACTAAAGTTTAATCAGGCTCCGTGGATGAAACGTTACATTGACTTCAATACATCGCAACGAACCAAAGTTAACACGGACTCAAAAAGATTTCTTCAAACTCGTTTTTTAAAGACCATCGAAAACAAGAGAAAACGCAGAAACATTGAAATCGTTAAATACGTGCGACGACTTGATAAACTTGTCTCATATCGGATGCTTTCATGCACATGAAAATCTTTGACGAAGAGTTAGTCGAGATGGAGTCCAGAAAAACTAACCTTAATCTAAATAAATCCTTTTACGTTGGATCCTCTGTACTCGATCCTTCGAAATGTTCATTCTTGATTTATGTTATGGATCTATATAGTCGATGTACGGAGATCGTGCTAGTCTACTCATGACGGATACCGACTCACTCATCAATGAGATTTAAACAGATGTTTACCAGAATATACACGATCAGCAATAATACTTTGAGCTCAGGGATTATCCAGAGGATAACCCGCTTTACTGTACAGATAAGAATCTTGGAAAGTTCAAAGACGAAGTCAATGATGATTTCATAGTTGGATTCATCGCATCAAGATCAAAATGTCTTGCTTCACAACAAACACAAGCGACTTAGTGACAACCCTTGTAAAATTCGTTACAAAACCCCACTTTTCTTTGACTGTGACCCATCCCAGAAAAGTGTCCAGAACCCCGACTCTAACATTCTTCTAATGTGGGCAGAGGTCATTGTTTCTACGTTTTCTTGTGTTTTCGAATGTCTTTAAAAGACGGCCTTGTTCATGAGTTTGAAGAAATCTTTTTGAGTCTGTGTTAACTTTGGTTCGTTGCGATGTATTAAAGTCCCTGATTATATATATATATATATATATATATATATATATATATATATATATATATATATATATATATATATATATATATATATATATATATATATATACTCAAATATGAATAGCATACATGCCCAAAAACGTACATTTATAACTGTATTCACGCTAGCATTGTATGGATACATTGGACAAAAAAAACTGGATATGTTATACATATTTATGAATCGAGAAAGGTTTGTTTCCAATGAATGATAAAATAACAAAAACAAAATGATGAGATGGAAGGACAAGATGGCAAGGATAACATATTAAGATTCCCGATCAACAGGAAACATTTATGGTGTGTAAAGATAATAATTAGACGTAATAATTTACGGTTACAGTACACGTTGGTTAAAAATATTCAAATAGGTTGCACACAATATATATTTTAGAATAAATATTTTTCTTTTCAAGAAATATAAAATAGTATACACAAATTTAGGTATGAAAACGTTCCTCCATGTGCTGAAATGTTTTACTGACAATTGTATAGAGATTGGAATCTATCATAAAATGCTTCATTGCAAGAAATTCACTCGGGCAGCTCTTCACTCTTTTATATGCAACAGCAAGAAAATCCTTGCAATGACAACGTCTTTCTGATGGACGGTTCTGTAGAAAGTATAAAATGTACACAAGGTAGGTTTGTCAAAAGGTGTTTGTTAATGTCAGCATCATTCCCTTATGCCTACCACCTGCCAAATAAGGACTTTTTAAAACCCAAGTTTAAGACCAGTTGGTTGTCTAGACAGGGCTTGAAAAGATGGAATTGAAAAAATGGTAGTTATAACAGGAAAACCTGGATTTTTAAAAAGTCCTATCACTTCTCTATCAGTGGTTTAAAGTCTAATATGTCTCATTTTTATAAGTCTTACAATAAAACATTTTCAGAAGTAATCTTTTAACCTGGGTTATTGAAAGAGGTCTTATCAATCAGTTGTTTCCAATACATGGACATTACAATATACATGTCCAAAATTTACATAAATATACATGTGTATAAATATGCACATATTTCTATTTAAATTCGAATTAGTAATAGTGACTGAGGGAATTATCAGCATGAACAAAAATATATAATATTTGGGAAAATAAATAATTCCAAAATATAAAAATTATAAAAGTTAAAAATTGATATCTAAAATGTTTTGTTTCATTTACAAATGATCTAAAATACAAGATAATGGTACATCATAATCATAATAATTTAGGTTAAAACACTTTTAATCTTAAACACATTCTTGTGATATTTGCATATTAATTGCTTATGGTCAGATTTCATTTTAAAGTTTCTGTTATCACTTAGTCAAGTTTAATTTTAAAGGCTGACCTTTAGATCACATACACAGTAATAAATCCTTGATAGAGTTGTTTTTAACAATATGATTTCAAGATGTCTAGAACAGGCAACATATTAATAATTGGTATGTTGTAGCTATAGTTTTCCAAAGAAAGAAATGTACAAAGGAACAAGAATGCACACATGTGTGTGTGCTATTTATATTTTTAATGTAGCTTTATCAATTTTTTAGTCATATTGCTACAATGTCCGCAGTTTGACAGTCTAAAGTGATATCTAGCACTGAGGCTTTGGGAAGATCGAGAGATCCTTCGAAAAGGGAGATAACCCTTTCATTAGCTGGATAATCAAAAGGGAAGGGTAAGCTCAGCATTACCACCACGTCGTACATATTCTCCCTATAGTAATATGATTGGGGAATGTATTAAAAGAAGAAAGCATATTATCTAAGTAAATTATGTTTCTCCGAGAATACTTAACCCAATCACATTATTATGATTTCCCTCACATCCTCTTCGCTATGTGAACATCTGTGTATTGTTCATTTGGCTAGGCAAAATAACTGAGTTAGGCTGGAAAAGTACATAGCATGATGGCCATAGTACACAATTAATTTTACTATATGGTCTCTACATTTGTTCCTCAGTACTGAACTTTCCACTGTGTGACAATCAATACAAATCATATGTTAATCTAAAATACCTTCAAAGATGACTTTACGGTTTAGTTCTTGTCAAGGGTTGACCTGCATTTTTTGAGAGGCTGAATTGTAAACAAAACACCAGGCAACGGAACACAGATTTCACTTCCGGATCATCACCATGACCTTATTACTCAATGTGCACTGTCGCCGAAATACACACAGACAACCACACCATAAGATCACATTTTAAAGAATAATCAATTGCCTTTAAATCCTTACCAAGAATGCCAAAATCTAACTCTAGTATCACCACCAAATTTAGACCGGAAAAAGTGATCTAAAAATAGACTGGGACTACATTCGTGGGTACTGAACCGGATTTTATTAATTGTGTACTGATTCCTGAAAGGGTCAATGTTTTTGTCAAACTTTTATATTTGCATTTTATTTTGCATGCCACTACTGTTTCAACTTCATACATAAAGTCTTTTGAAATTTCCTTGCAAGCAAGACATGTGACAGCTGTCAGAAAGTGTGTAGTGCTGGTGTTCTATAGGGTGCAATTTGAGGTCCAATTGTTCTTAAGAAACCAAAACTAAATTTGCTATATCTTCCTTAATTATAGGAATTTTTCAATGCAGTAAAAACCTAATTGTAATACTTGATAAGGCCTGTCTGAAAATAGTCTTGAAATTAAAAAATATTGATATATTAAATTTTAATGAAAATTTTAAAAAATATATAAATTTTAAAAACTTTTTATTTTACAAAAAATAAATTTTCATACAAGTTATGACATTCAGTTTGACAAATTTAAGGCAGCAATGTTGATTAATGAATGGTCTTTAAAACAAATGGTAGTTTAGGTCTGTACAACTGATAATATTAATCCCAGGGGTACTGAAGCATGATAGCTCACAGTGATTTTGACAGCAAATTGCAATATGCCTATCCAGATGCATATAGGTGTACATACTAAAGAAACAATGACAGGTACTATGTTCCACATTTATTGTTTCAGGTACTTGGACAGTTGTTTATATAACTAATATCCCACTCAAATTTAAAGTTTCGATGGGACCACTACCATGTTTTATAGCAAATATGCATTCCATTTTAATGCCGATAACTACAAAAGTCAACAATGCAATATGAAAATACAGTTTCACCTTACTGAAAAAAGATGCGAATCTCTCTCATGAAGATCTAAGCCATGTCTTTGAGATGCTGTATATCAGTGTACTGATATGAACTCATCTTGGTCACTTATAGCAGCACACTGCACATGTCCTTATGAGACTTTGCTATCACCATTGGACTACTGGAGAGCTTCCAAATTGATCCAAATCTAATACTTTGTTCCAGATACCAGACTAGACCTGAAAATATATAACATGTTTCACTTAATTCTAAAAAAAGGAAAATGTAGGCAAATGAAGTTAAAATGTGTTAGATATGGTGATTTCAAAATAACATTCAGGTTGCAAATATGGTTAAAAAAGGTAAACTTGATAGAGTGACACTCAAAGATGTGAAGCAATGGGCATGTTTTAAAGTGACAAATGCATCCTAAAAATAGATGAAGTTTCTACAAGCATATTTAGCCATTTACAGGTTAAATAACTAATCAGGTAGAGTATGTATCATAAAGTTTAAGGCAATGTTGGAACGGTGAGGTTTGATCATTGGTGCAAACATTGATACATACCAGTATAGTGGAAAGTCAAATGACAATGTACCAAATTAAAATTTATTACTATATGCAATCCTATTCATGAAGGAAAAACAATTTTAGATATTGTGAGTGAATATAGCAAAATATAGCCACACTGATCAACTATAGGTACCAATAGATCCTATATCATCAACTAAATGTGAAATTTTCATCCCGAAAACTTGTAAACAAGGATGGATATTTGCATGTGTGGGACATATGCAATGTACTTGTTAAAATCACATGTGCAAACGTGATTCAAATAATCTGTTTGAACATTTTTAGTCTATTTTTAAGAGTCTTGGCTACCAAGTTATTAAGTTCAATGATTCAATGATTCAATGGAATCAAATATCAGCTGATGCTGCAATACCGCCCTCTGTCAAAGTACTAAATTGAAATGTGTTACCATACAGAGGCATATTCATGATGAAAATAACATCTTGGGATATTCTAAGTGCACACAGTCAAAACTGAGCCTTACAGATTCACTATAGGTACCATGTCAGCCTAACAATGTCAACTTTTGATTCCAAACATTACAAAATATATGCATATTTGTTCATGTCAGCTATGTAATGATGTTAGGATCAGTTGTAGAAAGTTAAATTCAAATAATCTGTTTGAATATTACTTATGTAATCTTTAAAGTGTCAGATAACAAATATTATTAGTCTTTAATAATGCATAAAGCAAAATGGATCATGAGAATTCCCATAATATCATCTGGGCTACAATGTCGCACTACATCAATCAACATCTTAAAGAAACTAAACAATAAAATGGAATGCATTCTGTGTTCAATTTACATCATTTTGCTGTTTTCTTACATGCAATGGTAAATATACCTGGGTAAAGTATATTTTACCCCTCTGACCTGTATTTCATTATCTGACAGCTTAATATGATTTTGTAGAGAACTTGAACAGGTTCTAGTATAAAGTCTTCATCATTGTCCTCTCACTAAATACCCTATAACTATGGTTATAAACAATTACTGATAGCTATACAAGCAGATATGTCTTACTCAGGAAGTCACCCCATCATAAACACATAAATTAACTGTTTGAACCCCAAATAAATAGTTTCAATGACCTAAAGGTACAAAGCAAAGTAGAATTTTGTCTTCATGTATTTTAAATGAGGGTCTCATTTTGACTAATAAAGATATTTTCTCAGATCAAATTTGACAAATATCCATCATTTGAGCTTGTATATGGTGTAGGAGTATATATATGCTGATATCATTTAATATCATTCCCAAAAAATATTATATATCTGTATACTTGGTGGAATTTTTTTATTTTTTAATTGTTTTTTTAAATTTCATTTAAATTTTTAAAATTAAAATTATTTTTTTACTTCTAATTTCATTTTTATATTTCTAAAGTCAATATATATAACATATTAAAATTTCATGTATATGTCATTAATAATAAAAAATTTTTATCAGTTTCAAGTTTTTACTGACAGGCCATAGTACACAATTAATTTTACTATATGGTCTCTACATTTGTTCCTCAGTACTGAACTTTCCACTGTGTGACAATCAATACAAATCATATGTTAATCTAAAATACCTTCAAAGATGACTTTACGATTTAGTTCTTGTCAGGGGTTGACCTGCATTTTTTTGAGAGGCTGAATTGTAAACAAAACACCAGGCAACGGAACACAGATTTCACTTCCGGATCATCACCATGACCTTATTACTCAATGTGCACTGTCGCCGAAATACACACAGACAACCACACCATAAGATCACATTTTAAAGAATAATCAATTGCCTTTAAATCCTTACCAAGAATGCCAAAATCTAACTCTAGTATCACCACCAAATTTAGACCGGAAAAAGTGATCTAAAAATAGACTGGGACTACATTCGTGGGTACTGAACCGGATTTTATTAATTGTGTACTGATTCCTGATGGGTGGTAAAGGTGAGGTAACTCTCTGTGGAGTTGTTCCCCTATGCTCAGTAGCTGATTATTTTTTTTAAAAAGACCAAAACTTTTAGGCTGCATTCATGATGTAATAGGCAAACATCCCATATAGTAACGTGCTAAGGTAAGTATTCTTGGAGAAACATAATTTGCTTAGAAAATTTGCTGTTTTATGCATTTACTTTTTCATCTTTAGTTTTTCCAGATTCCAAGGTTTTCTTGCAAGACTTTGCTGAAACAAATAATTAAATGGAGCAAAAGCTGCTTAAGTACATACTTCGAAGAGTATGGTTTTCTTTGCATATTTTTGAAGAAAGGTAACTACATTTGTTAAGAAAAGTGCTAGTAAATAATTATACATGCTTACTTTATCAATGCATTGAATTTTTTATATTGCCTAAGTTAACCTCAAAATTGGTATAATGTTGAAAGATATGAAAGGGTGGTTAGAATGCAGTCAATAAGGTAGTGGGAAGCTTTTTCCAAATCATGAATCATTCAAAAGTCTAAAATGAAGCCTGATTTTTTTACAGTATATATATATATATATATATATATATATATATATATATATATATATATATATATATATATATATATATATATATATATATATATATATATATATATATATATTATCATCATTAATCAGAGTATCAGACCATCTCACAGCAATAATGATGATTAATACATTTCTTTGCATGTACTAATGGTAAACTCTGCATAGGTAGATGAAAAGAAAATCCTGCATACAAACAACCCATAAACTTAGATAACCTTAATTATGTTTGGGAGATCTTAAAGCTCAGATGGTTAAAATAGTGGCTTCATATATATATATATATATATATATATATATATATATATATATATATATATATATATATATATATATATATATATATATATATATATATATATATATATATATATATATATATATATATATATATATATATATAAGGCAAGTGGCAAGTACTGGAATTTAAGAACAGATTTTGTGGTCCACTTTAACAGTTAAATACAAAATTTCCATATTAAAATTATAATCTTTTCAGGTATTTGCATTATATACTATCATTTTAAGTTTTAAGTTAAAAATTAATTTGTTATTTAAATTCTTGTATTATGTTGTCACATTGTCTGTGCGTCTAGTACAATTTCATTGTCAGGTTAATAAATGTGCACATTATGGTTATATTTTGTTGAAATTGTAACCACATTTGTCATGTGCCAGAACCAGTTATTTATGTCAGAGGTCAAGGTGACAGAGGGAAAATGTGTCTTTTGAGATCTGTTTCCAAATGAAGGATATCACATTAATTGTTAAGACTTTTTTGGTGACTTTTTTCCAGATACACATCATTACAAGACAGTTTGTCATGTAGCATACAAATGTATGTAAGGTATAGATCAAGGTTATCATTAGAGACAGTCTTTTGTTAAGAAAACCATTTACCTGACAAATAGCCTCTAGGATCTTGTGACAATTTATCAAGATATATTTCCAGGCCAATACATTATATGAGTGCAAGAACCAAGAGACACTGATTATGATCCTGAATAAATGAATAAAAAGTGTATGATAAACTGTCTAGATAGCACCTGTGAAATAAATATGACAACATGCATCTATGTTGCCTACAGACAGTACACATTGAAGAGTGACAAAGTGGACAAAACAATGAGATGCCTGCACAAAATGCCTGATAGATAAATTGTGATTGTCATCTAATCTCAAAATTGTTATTGTGATATGCAACCATTTTGAAAAATATATCAAAGAAACTAGGCTTAATGCTTCAATAAATATTGAATCAGTTTCTTTTCCAATTTATACCAAGCTTTGTAAATGGGTTTATATGTTGATCTTCTTTAGATTATGAGCAAGAGACTGTTGTTAATAATTATACATTTATGTTTTGACAGAATTAAGCATATTTTGTAAAATGAAATTTTAAGGGTAATTGTTCTACACTATCCTGCTGATTGAAATAGTCAACTGTTTAAATGGTTCATTCATTTTGAGAAATCCTTAAATATGGGGCTTGTCTTTGAAACTGCATATATCACTTTCAAGATGTGTGATTATTGTGCAAAATGTATAAAAAGATGCATATATTATAATACATTTGGATGGATCAAATGAAACGATATGTAGCTATTAGATGGAATTGTGCTCTTTATGCTAGTAGCAGCTACACTTGTTTTATTTGTACATATGTTCTCTCAGCTTTAATAAGAAAAGAAACTAATTTCCATGAGAAAAAATATGCCTTAAACAATAGCTACAAGTAATAAACTTGATGGCAACTACTACAACATTATTTTGTCATATTTTTATTACTCACAAAACAGAGTGTTAACTCTTTGTGAATGTAAAATTTATACAATTCCTGAATCACACCAATAATAAGTATTTGAAATACTGCACTGTAATTTAAAAGATGCATTTAGCAAGAATTATATTCCCAGTTAAACAAATGTAATTATCTTGTCAAATTCACTTAATGTGTTTTGGATATTCATAATACATATGCATAACTAAAAATCTTTTTCTCCTTGGCTAGAAGTAGACATATGCAAATATTCACCTTCAGTTTGACATGGGTGTAGAAGCAAATCATCTTAATTCAATATGAGCATCCCATCACACAACTGACCACTTATATTGATGATATTCCAGAATTATTAAGCCTGTAGACCAACCACCAACCCCAAACCCATCCCCACGACACCCCCAATTAGTTCCAGAGAAATAAAAGTGACGTATTCTTTACTTGTACTCCAATAAAGGTTCAAAAATATGTGTTAAAAATTGCATCATCGTATGTGTAGTTCAAAGCTAATAGTTAAATCATATCTTTATCTTATTCTAGGATTTGACAGACCACAGATGAAAGTTATTGCACATTAGAATTTATAAAAAAAATTAAATGGACTGAAGAAATATCCACTATCAAAACACCATTTGGCCACCTGCTGATTCAAGGATTTCTTCTAGGATAGAGCCAAATAAAGAGCTTGCAGGAAAAAGTGCCTACAGAGGCAGTAAAAAACACAGATCTAGAGTAAATGCCACCAGCTCAACAATAAGGATTACTAGAGGTCATCCAGCTGGCATGGAGGTCTTCATAAAAACATTGCAATTTTATCAAGAATGGGTTCCCACATTAATGTGGGATTTTCCCACTGGAATACTTCTTGTTATATCTTTTTAATTTGAAATGAAGATAGTGTCTATCGGAATGCAATAGGTAAGTTAAGCTGGCCATCTTGAAATTCATTTTATCTCTGCTTTTACAGAATAGCTGTTCTTGTTGAAACCTTGGTTTTGTTAACACCTTTTATGGTGTTTGGTTGGTGCTTAATAAAAGGATTGAAATTAGGTGGAGTTATATCATGACATCTGTGCACCACACGTTTATTGATCTAAGAATATTGTACTTCACATACAGGTTTACTTTTGAACAGTAAACTTGGACATATCAGTAAACATTTAGATCACCAAATTTTGTATGTTGCACTTTCTTAAGCATATCCAATATCATTTGAATAACTCAGTCATTAGTGCTGTTCCTGTACTACATACATGGGACACAGGGAAAGCACTTCTAATATGGGATACTCAACCATAGATGCAATTTTGAATTTTTATAAATTTAAAATGAACTCTGAAATCAAACTACTCTGGCACAAATTTACATATTTTAAAAAATGACTTCCCTGGGTTTAATTTATGTTTAAATGAAACTGAACTTAAGAACAGTATGGAGATGGATGAAACCATAAAAAGCTTATATTAGATTTCTAAAAGTCTTCCATTACAGCATGTCTTTTTGAGAACTTTAGATGATCCAAAAATTAGTAATTTTTGTAGCATGTCTGCTAGCACTGTGTGACACAATCTCATTAGTGGTTTGTCAGGAAGTATTTTTCATGATTATGTGACAAGCTTGTACATTTTTTATGGTCACTGTCAAAAGATGATCATAGATGAATCTTTTTCTCTAACAGGTTTTAATGCAAATTGAAGATCTTTTTGGACTTAAAGCTGGATATAGTGTATGACATCAAACTACAAGTGTAGGTTTTATTGGGGTAAAACTTGGTACAGATCTTATTCATCATCAGAAGATGTACATGTTGACGAATCATTGTACCTAAACTCTTGAGAGCAATTCTGTATTTTGTTTTGTCTATACATTCCACTCCATCATGAAATAGGGATGCAGGAGATGTGAGAGTATATGTACACATACAAATTGCTGACTGTTCATTTAGTGTATGGCTCTTTCTAAAGTCTGTCTTAGGTCTTTGACTGCCATTTTGTTCATCATAATGTATGACAGGCAGTATTTGCAGGGAGCATTAGGGATAGCTGGAAATCCTAGACTTGAGCAATACTAAGTTGTAACTGGGTTATCCACCACATAATTTCCGGGTACAAGTTTGTTTTTTGGTTTACTTATTTTAGACACATGCTGGATATTACTGCAACTAAAACATCTCGTAAAGTGGAAAAAAAGGAGACAAAAATCTAACAATTATCTTATATTATTAGGCTGCTATACCAGTTATCATAAAGTATTCAAGCTGTGTTTAACTGTAATTCTTCCGGGAATTTAATGTATCCAGGCATGAACTGATTGTAGCAAATGTAAGGAAGCATATGTTGACATATTTCCAACATGGATATACTGTTATTGTGAATGAAACTCAAAACCACATCATTTACATGATCAACAATGCATTTCAGCATTGCTCATTTGTAAACCTTTGGTGTCACTATTAAATAAATATTCTTGTAAAAGCAGCAATGTACCTTTGTAGCAAAAGATTGTTTTCAGGTAGAGATATTTCTACTCAATATCAGGTAGTGATCATAAATTAGATCAAATGGTGTGATGTGTTGCAAAATAGCAACAGTGTTATTGCAACTGTTATGTCGGTCTGCCTATTATACATTTCAGGAGTATAAATTGAAAACCATTTAGTATACTTTTTGGGACCTTTGTACATGAATAGAACTTGATGTAAATGTCCCTTTTTTCCTATTTGCAGCACTTCATTATCACTTTCCTTTCATGCTATCATGCGAATTGGTTATAAATTGACACAGTCACTGTCGAAACAACTGTTGAAAAATGGTTTTAGTTTTTTTTAAAAAACAAATACTGATTTACATGTTTTTTAATTTATTAAGAAATACATGTCTATATATAGGAATTTAGATGCTGTGTTTCTATGTGCTGAAATCCAAGAAGATTCAAATATTCCCCTTTCAGTTTCCTCCTTTTCCCTTATTGAGAACATAAGTAGATTAGATTCGTTTTCCATTTGGCATTTAGATAGACATTATATACTGTCTTGTATGTAACAATCATTTTTTCTCTATTTCAATGTAAAAAAAGGATACACGTGTATCGGCTTTATTTCAATAAAATCGTAGTTTCATAAATAAATACCTGAGATTAATCCGACTGACCCATAACTAAACACACACATGCAAGCACACACACATGCATACACACATTTACGTGCACACACATGCACACACACATGCATGCATACACACAGGCATGCACTCGTACACAAATGCATGCATGCATGCACAAATGCATACACACATACACATGCACACTTACGCACATGCACATACACACATATACATACATGTTTAACTTTAAATATTCTCAAGAGTTTCCTCAAGTACAAATTTTAATTGTACTAGTTGTTTGTTAATCTTTTACCCGTTATTTTAGTAACGTTTTTACCAAATTCACATGTGTACACTGATAACATATGTCCAGAAGTTTAGGCATTCAATGTTAATTTGACAAATTATACGCGACCCAAACCAAAACTGAAATCCATTCATTTTTTATATAAGTTCGAGTAGCTTTTAGAGCAAAATCACATTTAAAATATGTTACTGGAAATATGTTATCATTGAAAGATGTAATCGCACACTAAATAAAAATCATAAGTAATTGATAACTAAAAATTCGAGCAAATATATTGACAATTTACATAAAATTGTTGACGAATATAATAACATGAAACATCGAACCATTAAATTGTCTCCAAACGACGAGATTGCAAATCTAATATTAGCAAACGAAAAATAGGTGCCGATACATAAATTTGAAGTTAGTGACAGAGTTAGAATTTCTTTGACACAAAAAAAAACATTTGAGAAAGGATATACTCATAAATGGAGCGAAGAAATATTTTGTTGTTTTTGATAAAGTACTTTTAACAGTAAAAGTTATATACTCGTAAGCTTTATTATGTGAACCTATAACTAGCAGTTTTTACGAGCAAGAACTTCAGAAAACAGAAAAAGATATATTTGTTATTGAAAAAGTTATTAAAAACCGCAGCAACAAATGTTTAGTCAAATGGCTTGGATATAGTAATAAAATTAATAGTTTGGTACCAACTCGGTCGATTTCATCAACTGCCATCGAATACACAGTCACGTACAGACTGTCCTGGTCGAGAACAGAACAGAAAAACACAGATCTAGAGTAAATGCCACCAGCTCAACAATAAGGATTACTAGAGGTCATCCAGCTGGCATGGAGGTCTTCATAAAAACATTGCAATTTTATCAAGAATGGGTTCCCACATTAATGTGGGATTTTCCCACTGGAATACTTCTTGTTATATCTTTTTAATTTGAAATGAAGATAGTGTCTATCGGAATGCAATAGGTAAGTTAAGCTGGCCATCTTGAAATTCATTTTATCTCTGCTTTTACAGAATAGCTGTTCTTGTTGAAACCTTGGTTTTGTTAACACCTTTTATGGTGTTTGGTTGGTGCTTAATAAAAGGATTGAAATTAGGTGGAGTTATATCATGACATCTGTGCACCACACGTTTATTGATCTAAGAATATTGTACTTCACATACAGGTTTACTTTTGAACAGTAAACTTGGACATATCAGTAAACATTTAGATCACCAAATTTTGTATGTTGCACTTTCTTAAGCATATCCAATATCATTTGAATAACTCAGTCATTAGTGCTGTTCCTGTACTACATACATGGGACACAGGGAAAGCACTTCTAATATGGGATACTCAACCATAGATGCAATTTTGAATTTTTATAAATTTAAAATGAACTCTGAAATCAAACTACTCTGGCACAAATTTACATATTTTAAAAAATGACTTCCCTGGGTTTAATTTATGTTTAAATGAAACTGAACTTAAGAACAGTATGGAGATGGATGAAACCATAAAAAGCTTATATTAGATTTCTAAAAGTCTTCCATTACAGCATGTCTTTTTGAGAAACTTTAGATGATCCAAAAATTAGTAATTTTTGTAGCATGTCTGCTAGCACTGTGTGACACAATCTCATTAGTGGTTTGTCAGGAAGTATTTTTCATGATTATGTGACAAGCTTGTACATTTTTTATGGTCACTGTCAAAAGATGATCATAGATGAATCTTTTTCTCTAACAGGTTTTAATGCAAATTGAAGATCTTTTTGGACTTAAAGCTGGATATAGTGTATGACATCAAACTACAAGTGTAGGTTTTATTGGGGTAAAACTTGGTACAGATCTTATTCATCATCAGAAGATGTACATGTTGACGAATCATTGTACCTAAACTCTTGAGAGCAATTCTGTATTTTGTTTTGTCTATACATTCCACTCCATCATGAAATAGGGATGCAGGAGATGTGAGAGTATATGTACACATACAAATTGCTGACTGTTCATTTAGTGTATGGCTCTTTCTAAAGTCTGTCTTAGGTCTTTGACTGCCATTTTGTTCATCATAATGTATGACAGGCAGTATTTGCAGGGAGCATTAGGGATAGCTGGAAATCCTAGACTTGAGCAATACTAAGTTGTAACTGGGTTATCCACCACATAATTTCCGGGTACAAGTTTGTTTTTTGGTTTACTTATTTTAGACACATGCTGGATATTACTGCAACTAAAACATCTCGTAAAGTGGAAAAAAGGAGACAAAAATCTAACAATTATCTTATATTATTAGGCTGCTATACCAGTTATCATAAAGTATTCAAGCTGTGTTTAACTGTAATTCTTCCGGGAATTTAATGTATCCAGGCATGAACTGATTGTAGCAAATGTAAGGAAGCATATGTTGACATATTTCCAACATGGATATACTGTTATTGTGAATGAAACTCAAAACCACATCATTTACATGATCAACAATGCATTTCAGCATTGCTCATTTGTAAACCTTTGGTGTCACTATTAAATAAATATTCTTGTAAAAGCAGCAATGTACCTTTGTAGCAAAAGATTGTTTTCAGGTAGAGATATTTCTACTCAATATCAGGTAGTGATCATAAATTAGATCAAATGGTGTGATGTGTTGCAAAATAGCAACAGTGTTATTGCAACTGTTATGTCGGTCTGCCTATTATACATTTCAGGAGTATAAATTGAAAACCATTTAGTATACTTTTTGGGACCTTTGTACATGAATAGAACTTGATGTAAATGTCCCTTTTTTCCTATTTGCAGCACTTCATTATCACTTTCCTTTCATGCTATCATGCGAATTGGTTATAAATTGACACAGTCACTGTCGAAACAACTGTTGAAAAATGGTTTTAGTTTTTTTTAAAAAACAAATACTGATTTACATGTTTTTTAATTTATTAAGAAATACATGTCTATATATAGGAATTTAGATGCTGTGTTTCTATGTGCTGAAATCCAAGAAGATTCAAATATTCCCCTTTCAGTTTCCTCCTTTTCCCTTATTGAGAACATAAGTAGATTAGATTCGTTTTCCATTTGGCATTTAGATAGACATTATATACTGTCTTGTATGTAACAATCATTTTTTCTCTATTTCAATGTAAAAAAAGGATACACGTGTATCGGCTTTATTTCAATAAAATCGTAGTTTCATAAATAAATACCTGAGATTAATCCGACTGACCCATAACTAAACACACACATGCAAGCACACACACATGCATACACACATTTACGTGCACACACATGCACACACACATGCATGCATACACACAGGCATGCACTCGTACACAAATGCATGCATGCATGCACAAATGCATACACACATACACATGCACACTTACGCACATGCACATACACACATATACATACATGTTTAACTTTAAATATTCTAAAGAGTTTCCTCAAGTACAAATTTTAATTGTACTAGTTGTTTGTTAATCTTTTACCCGTTATTTTAGTAACGTTTTTACCAAATTCACATGTGTACACTGATAACATATGTCCAGAAGTTTAGGCATTCAATGTTAATTTGACAAATTATACGCGACCCAAACCAAAACTGAAATCCATTCATTTTTTATATAAGTTCGAGTAGCTTTTAGAGCAAAATCACATTTAAAATATGTTACTGGAAATATGTTATCATTGAAAGATGTAATCGCACACTAAATAAAAATCATAAGTAATTGATAACTAAAAATTCGAGCAAATATATTGACAATTTACATAAAATTGTTGACGAATATAATAACATGAAACATCGAACCATTAAATTGTCTCCAAACGACGAGATTGCAAATCTAATATTAGCAAACGAAAAATAGGTGCCGATACATAAATTTGAAGTTAGTGACAGAGTTAGAATTTCTTTGACACAAAAAAAAACATTTGAGAAAGGATATACTCATAAATGGAGCGAAGAAATATTTTGTTGTTTTTGATAAAGTACTTTTAACAGTAAAAGTTATATACTCGTAAGCTTTATTATGTGAACCTATAACTAGCAGTTTTTACGAGCAAGAACTTCAGAAAACAGAAAAAGATATATTTGTTATTGAAAAAGTTATTAAAAACCGCAGCAACAAATGTTTAGTCAAATGGCTTGGATATAGTAATAAAATTAATAGTTTGGTACCAACTCAGTCGATTTCATCAACTGCCATCGAATACACAGTCACGTACAGACTGTCCTGGTCGAGAACAGAACAGAAAAACACAGATCTAGAGTAAATGCCACCAGCTCAACAATAAGGATTACTAGAGGTCATCCAGCTGGCATGGAGGTCTTCATAAAAACATTGCAATTTTATCAAGAATGGGTTCCCACATTAATGTGGGATTTTCCCACTGGAATACTTCTTGTTATATCTTTTTAATTTGAAATGAAGATAGTGTCTATCGGAATGCAATAGGTAAGTTAAGCTGGCCATCTTGAAATTCATTTTATCTCTGCTTTTACAGAATAGCTGTTCTTGTTGAAACCTTGGTTTTGTTAACACCTTTTATGGTGTTTGGTTGGTGCTTAATAAAAGGATTGAAATTAGGTGGAGTTATATCATGACATCTGTGCACCACACGTTTATTGATCTAAGAATATTGTACTTCACATACAGGTTTACTTTTGAACAGTAAACTTGGACATATCAGTAAACATTTAGATCACCAAATTTTGTATGTTGCACTTTCTTAAGCATATCCAATATCATTTGAATAACTCAGTCATTAGTGCTGTTCCTGTACTACATACATGGGACACAGGGAAAGCACTTCTAATATGGGATACTCAACCATAGATGCAATTTTGAATTTTTATAAATTTAAAATGAACTCTGAAATCAAACTACTCTGGCACAAATTTACATATTTTAAAAAATGACTTCCCTGGGTTTAATTTATGTTTAAATGAAACTGAACTTAAGAACAGTATGGAGATGGATGAAACCATAAAAAGCTTATATTAGATTTCTAAAAGTCTTCCATTACAGCATGTCTTTTTGAGAAACTTTAGATGATCCAAAAATTAGTAATTTTTGTAGCATGTCTGCTAGCACTGTGTGACACAATCTCATTAGTGGTTTGTCAGGAAGTATTTTTCATGATTATGTGACAAGCTTGTACATTTTTTATGGTCACTGTCAAAAGATGATCATAGATGAATCTTTTTCTCTAACAGGTTTTAATGCAAATTGAAGATCTTTTTGGACTTAAAGCTGGATATAGTGTATGACATCAAACTACAAGTGTAGGTTTTATTGGGGTAAAACTTGGTACAGATCTTATTCATCATCAGAAGATGTACATGTTGACGAATCATTGTACCTAAACTCTTGAGAGCAATTCTGTATTTTGTTTTGTCTATACATTCCACTCCATCATGAAATAGGGATGCAGGAGATGTGAGAGTATATGTACACATACAAATTGCTGACTGTTCATTTAGTGTATGGCTCTTTCTAAAGTCTGTCTTAGGTCTTTGACTGCCATTTTGTTCATCATAATGTATGACAGGCAGTATTTGCAGGGAGCATTAGGGATAGCTGGAAATCCTAGACTTGAGCAATACTAAGTTGTAACTGGGTTATCCACCACATAATTTCCGGGTACAAGTTTGTTTTTTGGTTTACTTATTTTAGACACATGCTGGATATTACTGCAACTAAAACATCTCGTAAAGTGGAAAAAAGGAGACAAAAATCTAACAATTATCTTATATTATTAGGCTGCTATACCAGTTATCATAAAGTATTCAAGCTGTGTTTAACTGTAATTCTTCCGGGAATTTAATGTATCCAGGCATGAACTGATTGTAGCAAATGTAAGGAAGCATATGTTGACATATTTCCAACATGGATATACTGTTATTGTGAATGAAACTCAAAACCACATCATTTACATGATCAACAATGCATTTCAGCATTGCTCATTTGTAAACCTTTGGTGTCACTATTAAATAAATATTCTTGTAAAAGCAGCAATGTACCTTTGTAGCAAAAGATTGTTTTCAGGTAGAGATATTTCTACTCAATATCAGGTAGTGATCATAAATTAGATCAAATGGTGTGATGTGTTGCAAAATAGCAACAGTGTTATTGCAACTGTTATGTCGGTCTGCCTATTATACATTTCAGGAGTATAAATTGAAAACCATTTAGTATACTTTTTGGGACCTTTGTACATGAATAGAACTTGATGTAAATGTCCCTTTTTTCCTATTTGCAGCACTTCATTATCACTTTCCTTTCATGCTATCATGCGAATTGGTTATAAATTGACACAGTCACTGTCGAAACAACTGTTGAAAAATGGTTTTGAATCATCCTCTGAATCATCTCTGCTGAAAACTTGCCATAAAATAAATTAATGATTAATGATCAAATCAAGTTTCTGAAAAGAAAATGCAGAATGATTTATTATCCTACGATTGCAAATTACTATGACGGTACAGACAATAACTCCAATAAATAGAAAATTCAATATTCAATCGATCGTCAGCGTAATTCATGCCACGCTGTCACGGTTAATTCCAATTTCATTCAATCAAAAGAACCCCAGGCACGCGTTACATGCCTAAAAAGAACAAATTGAAGTTTAAATAGTGAAGAAAACTACAGTGCGATGCATTATTTTGACTACTAAATTAAATCAATCTACCAGACACTCTAGGTCAATATGGAACGTGCAAACACAGTAGAAAATGGGAAAGATTAACTAAACAGAGGAGAAAATTGTTTTTTTTTTAATTATTTGCAAGCAGGACACTTGCTATACCATCCAACAATTCGGAAATCAATTACAGCCTTTAAGAATTGTTTAGTAAAGAATAATCAGAAAGCTTTATCTATTTAATCCTAACCCGAACCATTTATCTATATAAGAGAACATCAGGGAAATTGTACTTTCAGTTCACAGCAAAATGCTATTTAAAAAAGTCGTAAATTTATCATACTTTTAAGCACAAAACAATACTTGTCCTGTAATTATTTTTAAGTTTTAAGGTGTGCAGTTGCCTTGTTTTAATTTAACATGGCCATCTACTAAATTTTAAAAACTTTATCTTTAATTGAATATGACAGATCAAAGTAAACATAAGACTTGAAAAACAGACTCGTAAAACAAAACTCGTGAAAGATAATCAGCTTTTGATAAAAGAATTTTTTATTCATACGACCGACCAAAAGATAAACTTCATAACATGATAGGAATATTTTGTTCAAATAAACAAATTGCAAAACTTATTGATACTTAAAGACTTATCTTCAGATTGTTAATTGTTCGAAACAGTTCTCCTTGTTGTTGTCCCGCTGTTCATTTTAACGATGCAGTTGACCAAACATTACACCGAGAAAAGAGAATCTGCTGCGGTGGAAGAGATTATTTCGCATACATACAATTAAACATTTTTGATAACTACGTGTTAAGATTAAACAGTATTGTCTCTTTAAACAGATACAGAGAAGAATATAATATAACACTGGCAGAATCAATTAGACAATGAATTGTTTGGGTATGAGAGAATCAGTTAGACTGAGAAGTGTGGCTAGTAACAGCTTGATGAATATCTTATTAGCATTTCACTGATACTAATATATCATATTTGGGAAATTCAGGATACATGTTTTCCATTTACATTCAAAATTAAGAGCTATTATCTGTATGTTCTATATATATATATATATATATATATATATATATATATATATATATATATATATATATATATATATATATATATATATTCAGTAAAGCCTTACAATCAAGAACAACACGGACCTACACAATTTAACACAAGCGTAACAATTTAACATCTTTTCCGTGTAATAACTGAAAATGTCTCAACGGAACAAACTAATTTATATTAATAATACATGGGCAAATCATGCATGGAACAATTTATCTGATTATCGTGAAAATGGACAGCATCGTATAATGAGATCTTAAAGCCACTTTGTGTAATACCGAGTAACACACAAACTAAAAAAAAATAAAGCAAATACATACGTTTACGACAAAAATTGTATATACATCTTTTTAAATAAAAGAAAATTATTACCATATGAAGACATGGCGATATTAGATAAATTTATTAGATCATATGCGATTTGCATTTTATGTGCTTAAGTTCAAAAACGCGGCATACAGTCAGAATCAACAACCTGTGACACACATTGAAACGCTTTTGAGTACACTAATTGGATGAGGACAAGGCAATGACGCAGATTAAAATATTATGAGACAATATTAGCAATATATTAAAATAGACTATCCAACTAGTGGTCGTTGCATGCTTTGATTGCCTAGTGACATGATCATGAAGAAAATAGTGCTGTTTAAAAAAATACCATCAAATATCACATATATATATATATATATATATATATATATATATATATATATATATATATATATATATATATATATATATATATATATATATCAGTGTATATATAAATATACATATCAGTGTATGTTGTGCATCAAAAGATGTTCCCTCATCGTTGTTCTGTCCAGATAGGAAAACAATTCTCCTCATCCGACAAAGCTCTTAGCCAAACATTGACGTCAGCACCAGAAAAGACACACTCGTCCAAAGAAAAAGAGGAGCCACCAAAGATGATGATTATTAAGCGATTTTGGAAAACACATTTGTACTTTTGTGACTTAGCGATAGTCCCTTAAAAGGATAAAAGGCCGTGTACAAAGTCATCGACGTTAGTATATTTTTGGTGCGTGTCCAGGAATCAAACAATCTACCAACAAACAAAGATGTAATCCTTCAAGTGACATCCTTCTTCTATCCTGAAAGGAACAAAAAGGAATGAATTGCCTCCTCGTTTAGTCAAACATTGGGATATGCTCTCTCTCCTGTCCAAAGCTTTTCCAATCATGCGAAAACAATTCATTCAAACCGCCTCCAGAGACGACAACGATACCGTAAGAGGATGTTGTCTCAATGTCTTAGAAGGAAAGATACTTTCGTCTAAACATCAGAAACATAATTATCTAAATATAGACACATTCATCGCTAAATGGTCCAAAAGAAAATACATATTCTCCAAAAGAAAAAGATGTTGGTGCAAAGCGGAGAAAATTCTTCTACTGTTAGGACTTCTTACCAATGTCATAGCGTGTCCTATGCTGGGCATGTTGGGAAGAGTTTTATCCTCCATAGCTCCAAAATAAAGGGACCTCTAGAGTCCAGAAATCTCAGACGTGACCTTTGAAATTGAATGGAAGGACGAAAATTGACTTTTGTACCTTACAAACGATGGATGGAATACCATCATTATCAAGAACAATGGACTTCACATTAACCTACCAAACCTCGTTTGACTGAGATATCCCAGTAACAACACGAATTGCAATCGTTGATGGATCGCAGTGATATTTCCGAAACGGAAAAATCGCAACGGTACGGTCAACTGTTTCAACGCCTGCAACTCTTTCACCACAAAGCTTTAGAAGAAACAGCTCAACACACTCTGAAAGATTTTAAGGCCCTGAGGAGACGTCCATCATCACAACTACCACCCCAAACGGCCAAGAAAGAAGCAGCCCTACGGATGCCTGAAGAAGAAGAGACACGAGAAGTCTTTCAAACACCATCACCAGCTCCCATCTCTAGTAAGATGGCAACGTCGTTTCTGGCCCATCCCCTACACCCCAACGAGAAGTACTAAAAGCTTGGATTAAAAAGATGATGTCCCCTCCACCTTCGACTGCACATAAAAAGAAAAAAGGGAAACCGGAAGTGAATAAAGGAAAATAACAAAGCCATTCCTTTACCACCACCACTACCACCACTACCTTCGACTAAGCCTCCCGTGGCACATCGGACACAAAAAGCCGTTACTTAACCACCCCTCACACCATTGAGAGCAACATCAGTGAAGAGTGGATCACATTAAAAAAAATGGAGGTGTTAATCAGCATTTACTACTATCCATCCCATCCTGCCGGTTACGGAGGAGTTCAGAAATTGCATCGTGCTGCTAAAACTCCACTGAAAAGTATTTGTTTACCCCAAGTGTAATGATGGTTACAAGAACAAGCCACTTACGCCTTACACAAACCCATTCAACGACACTATTTTAGAAGTCGCACCCGAGTGGAAGACAATGATCATCAACGGCAAGCTGAATTAGCCGATGTCTCTCATTTGGCGACCTACAATAGTGGCTACAAATATTTATTTTGTGTCACTGATGTCTTTTTCAAATTTGCCTGGGTAGTGCCATTGACTTCCAAATTGAGCAGTGAGTTAGTGCGAGCCCTCCAACTGGTATTGATAGAAAGCGATCGTCACCCTCTTCGATGGCAAACTGACAAAGGCACCGAATTTCTGAACCAAGCTTTCCAAAAAAGAATTAGCAAAACGTGAAATTCATTTTTCACCACCCAGAATCCCGAAACCAAATTTAGCATCGTTGAACGTTTTCAACACACCTTGAAAGAATGCATGTGGAAATATCTTACGCATCAACACTCTCAAGTACATTGACGTCTTACCGCACCTCATCTAAGCGTACAATGAATCTTACCATCGGAGTATTGGACGTGCCCCCCCCCAAAGAAGTGACCATAGACAACGAAGTGACCGTCTCCTAGCACCTGTTTGGTAGTCCCGGACGGTGTTTGTCCCCAAGAAAGGTAGAGTGTTCTCAGCCAGAAGATTGGGTACGCATAGGCAAAACCAAGCGTACTTTCGACAAAGGTTACTTACCAAACTGGACCACGGAACTGATTTGTGTCACTGAACGAGTATGTGGTCGGTAACCTACCGTCTATAAATTGAAAGACAAGAACGGAGAAGTGGTAAAAGGAACATTTTGCTTATTCGTTACAACGTGTTAATAAAAAAGACGAAGTGTACGAGATAGGAAGCATTCTCGATCAAAGAACATAAAAAGTGGGAAAACGACGTGTCAAGTAAGTGAAAGTACATTGGAAATGATATCCGCCAAGTTTGCCTATTGGATCGACGATTCGCAAATCATTGACGATAAAAAAAATTGACCATCATACCTTCCAACACAGCCTCAATCGCTACCACTACAGCAGCGACGATTCCTTTGCCCTGTTCTTCTCTGCAAGATCTATAGAAGCAAACCTTGTGTGTGTGGTGTGGAGAACGTGTGCCTAAAACACAAATCGTCTTTTTATCTTTTTCTGCCAAATCTGTGTGCATATACTGTCATCGGTGCTGCCATTGCAAATCTAAGTTTGCAACAAGGAGACCAACAATTGTGGACCATATTTCTCAGCAGAAGCATCAGTTACCATCTTCCCAATCCGTCCCTGAAATACTCTTTCAACGGTAACGACAACGGGATCCTTGCGTCAAACGTTAGTCACTCTCCCATCAGTCACCCCAACCATCACAGTAATCCTCTTTTAGACACTCATTTGACTTCCAAAGACCCCTTCGAACACTACAACTCTGGAATTACGAACAACCAATTTTATTTAACGTTAACCAGTGACAGTTCCATGGAGGTGTTTCCCAATAACACTTTGTGCTGTTTCACGGCCAGATTACATCAGGCCATCAAACTGGATCACGAAAATCCATTGGGAAGAGGCTTTAGTGGAAGTGATTCACCCTACTCAAATCAAAAACATCATTTAAAATCAAAATAAATTTACAGTGGAAGTTCATGACCCTCAAGTGCAACAATCCTTGGATGAAAGCGCCACTACAGCTGGATTTATGAAAACACAAGAACCCAAAACTAATTCCTTCACCTATCCATTGAAAATTCCTGCGGAGCATTATTTTATTTGGTCAACATTTGGTGGACGTGATTGTTGACAGGTTCAAATTTCGTGCTTGGGAAAGCCTTGGAGAAAGCTTAAAGAAGTGTCACGATCGAGCACCACAAAATATCGCGTCGACAACTGATCAAGTTTTCAGAGGACAAAGAGTTGGCCATTACATTTTGTCCTGAATTATATGACATTTTTGGTGCAGATTTCAAGTTAATCAGGATTCAAAACAAAATGCCAGCCGTGACTGGTAACTTGGATTTTGTTAAATATTTTCGATTCCTTTTAGAAATGAACCAAAGAATGAATGTGATGATTTTGTACTCTGAAGTGGTCGGGTACAACGTGGTAGGACACACTTCCGTACCGTTACTGCGTATCATTCCTTTCAATGTTGATTATGTCACGTCCACTGCCGCGGAAGATGGAAACACCTAACAAGTTCACCGCAAATTTGTACATCCTCACTATTTGCTATTCAGTTACAGTGAAACTCCATATTCGAAAAATGTACTATACATTCTTGTCAGTCATGTATCATGTGTAGCAAGGAGTCGCTCGACAACGATTTGGTTTAGGAAATATGCAAGCCCTGTAGTGATACGGGGATTGCATGCCATAAAAGATTCCGCATTGACTCACGGTAAAAGAATTTCTCCAAAATGTCATCATTGACAAACAAAACCCCAAAGAAGCTTTTTTGAGAGCAGGCAAAACTGTCTTGCTTCAATCGAGCAAAGGCATTTTGGGCCGATGAGAAACTCCTATAAATGTTCCAGATGTTTCTGAGTCAGTCATTCATGCTTCCCTAGAGCCAGAGCAAGTACATGTCAGAAAAAGACGACGAAGGCCCCACTTTAGAGGACCTGACACCCCCAGAGATAGAAAGACTAAAGCAAAAACCGTCCGGGACTTAGACGTTTTTGATTATTAAATATTAGCAGAAAGAAAATGATGCACCGAGAGTCTTGCGCCTATTCCAAGTCGGAACTGGATCTGTTTTCCATGTCACCCAAAATAATGATGCAAGAAACACAATGGGTCGAATTTCATCCCGTCTCCTCTTTGATGTATTCCGCGTACATTTAATTTTGAAATCAAAGGACCGTCTGAAGATTACATAAATCTGAATAGACGTTACTTGTATATGAAACTGAGAGTGATCAAACAGGACAACATCCAATTCGGGAGCGATGCTAGAGAATCTCCTGTCAACAATTTCATGCATTCCTTATTCAGTGAAGTATTGTACTTGAACAACAAACTGGTCAGCAGTAGCATGGATACTTACCGTTACCAAGCTTACCTGGTGTACCTCTTGACGTACGGAAAAAAAGACAAATAAGACTGATCTGCTTGCGTGGTTTCGAAACCTGAAACCAGGGTGAGGACAAGTTAACGACACAGCCCTGACAGAAGATGACAATCCTCACAATGTGGGCTTTAACGATCGTCGAATGAAAATCCTGCAAGAACGTAGTTTAGAGCATTCGACATGTGGTTGAAAGGCAAGTATTTACTCAACAGAGTGAATAAGCGTCTGAGACTAAATCTCAGCAGTGCCGCTTTCCATTTGATGGCTCATGCCAACGAGTACAAAACCATCATCCAAGAAGCTAGACTTTACGTGCGCTGAGTAAAAGTGCTACCTAAAGCAGGAAACGACATCAATCACACGTTGAGCTGAACGACCGCCACGTATCCGATACGACGCATAAAAGTTAAAACTTTCACCATTACTACTGGTCTCCGATCCAATATCGAATATCATCTGTTCCAAGGACAGTTACCCAAATGTTTAATTGTTGGTATCGTCAGCAATGCATCCCTGAATGGAGCCCACGATCAAAATCTTTTCCAGATGAAGCACTACAGAGTTTCCAAGAATTAAGTCAGTCGCGATGGCAAGACATTGTGTACCAGACACTTTTGAACCTAGCTTTCAAGAATTACTTGAGATCGTACAAAGCTACCTGACAGCTAGGAACCAACACCAGCCACGGTACTTCGTACGAAGATTACACAGGAGGTTGAGCTCCAGAACAAGGCAACGACAATGGACTTTTCCACCCTATACAGTCTGGTCAACTGCGTGTGGAACTTCAGTTTGCAGATGCTGTCACCGAGATGGTGAATGTCATCCTGTATGCTGGATTCTATAATACCATATAAATCAACAGTTTGAGAGAAGTCATTCTAGATTATTAGAAACTATGGAAGACACGTATACCTCTTTGAATGGTGAAGATTCGATGGAAATTGAATGAGAGAATGCTATGAAAGCAGAACCCCAAGACAAAGGTAAAGAGAACAAGATGGCCAAAAATAAGAACTACATTTACTATCGTGTTTTGCCAAACACTAGATGGATGCCATTACGAAATTGGTGAAGAAAAATTGCTTCGGACGTCAAAACGATCATCTTAGTCACATTCAATACGATTGATGTCTGATGATGAACCAAGATGAAAAACTGGACGAGTATCTGAACGAAGCTTGGAGTCTCATCTTGGAAGAAGCAGTGTTGCATGAGTGGTATAAATACTTGCTTGATCATTCCTTTCCTCCGTTGACTACTCTAGAGATCTATCGGATCGAAGCGCACTTAGCTCAAAAATGGAAGACAAGGTGAAGAAACGGTTACTTGACAGATTTTCAGGCAAAGTCTGAATTGAAATAATGACTTATCATGACCTGTGAAAAAAAACAAGAAAACAAAATGGATACCTATGAACTTTATTTCCTTTTGAACAACAAATCGTGCACTGCTTCTTGACATCTTGTCGTGTGTGCTAAAGATGAAATACCTCAACGCAAACCTGAAGACCATCAAGCTTATGCAATCAACACGGACGACAGTCATCTACCAGGAACCCACTGTGTAGCCGTCTACTTCCCTAAAGAGGATTATGTCGAGTATTTTGATTCGTATGGATTACCCCTTTGGAAGACAACATCATCAACTTTAGGAGAATAAATGCCCAGACGACACGACTACCAGCAGGGGGGGGTGAACCCTACAAATTTTTTGCGACAAAATCGATTATAGCCTCAGAATGCCAAATGGAGCCTTCCTACGAAATCTCATATTTTAACCCCAAAAAAATAAAGACCTCATTTTACAAATGGAGCCTTAGCGATTTTGTCGTAAATACATTGTCATAACCACCCTCAAAATTGCTGCCAATAATTGCTATTATTGTTGTCATAACCCTCCCCCTGCTGCTGATTAATACAAATGATTTAACTAAATATTTGATCAAGTCCAATACGATATCGTGACCGAGGGTCGTGTAAATTTATTGTTATAAATCCATATGGGACTGACTGAGCATGACTAAAGTAATTTTTAAATCCATTGAAGTCCATATCGGAACACCATGTCTGCCAAATATTTCGTAGCGTATGTGTATCAACGCCATTGAATACAGCAAGAATATTGCAGTTATCGCGAATCACTTTTGGAATTTGAGTGTAGCGTTGAGTGACATATATCACATCAGTGTTTTTATGCCTGCCTCGTGAAAATATTCTAGCAGGGTTCTTTTGATTATCTAACATTACATCATCGTACACTACAAGATTGTTTATGTCTCCGTCGAGATCTTCTATTGATGGTGCATCATTAATATCAATAATAAAGTCGATTACACTTTCACCTTTAATTTCTGATGCATTTTCTTTATAATCTTTTAGCACTTTATAGCACCGTTGATCATCTACGGATGGGGCAACTAAATATAATTTATCCCACTTCATAAATCGCATTATCAAATTAAGCAGCAATTGTATTTTACCCGATCCAGATGGTCCGATTATAATGGCACGGATAGAATTCGGAAGCGCTGCGTGGTGTTTTACTGGTTCTCTTCTTTTAGTCGCTGAAAAATCAATTATATTCATAACTCTATATATAAATTATGGATTTATATTGTGTTAAATGTAAACAGCGTACTGATACAACCGATCAGACAACCATTACAACTAAAAACAATAGACTAGCGCTTACTGGTAAGTGTGTAACATGTGGTACAAAAAAATTTAGATTTAAAAAAAGCAACTCGGAGGTGATATTGCCGCAAAACTTGGAAAACTCCCCGGAACCCCATGGGCAAAATACCCCGGAGAAAAACACCTTCCAGGATATAGCTACTGTGGTCCCGGAACGAGATTAGATATCAGACTTGATGATCAAAATCAGCCCCGGCCTGGTGAGTATCCGATAAATGCTATTGATAAGGCATGTCATGCTCATGATGTTGCATATAAAAGCAATAATTTGCAACAAAGACATCTTGCGGATGTAAAATTAATTCATGCGTTAAATGCTATTCCCGATAAATCCTTCAAAGAAAAATTGGCTTCATGGTTGGTCAAATCAGCTATGAAAGGCAAATTAGTGTTAGGTGCTGGTAATTAAAAACACCAGTGTTTTTATAGTATGGAATCTATTTATTATTCTCCGAAAGGATACTGGAGGGGTAAAGCAGCAATTAGTAAACTCGCTAACGCTGCAAAAGTGAAAAAATCCACTCCAAAAGATTGGTTATCCAAACAAGCTATATGGCAAATTTATCTACCACCGCCTAAACAAATTAATTATTCTCATTTTGATGTTACCGTACCCAATGAAGTTCATCAGGCTGATTTATTGTTTTTACCACATGACCATGGTTACAAATACGCGCTAACTGTAGTTGATATTGCGAGTCGATTTAAACAAGCAGAACCATTGAAAACAAAGTCAGCTTCTGAGTCGCTTCTGCATTTGAAAGGATTTATCGACGAGGTCCTCTAAGATGGCCAAATCTATTACAAGTTGATCTGGCAAAGAGTTTCAAGGTGCTGTTCTATCAACAATGAAAACTCATAATGTTACAATACGACGGGGACATACTGCGTTACATCGTGATCAGGCAATTGTAGAACGATTTAATCGAACTCTTGCAGAACGGTTATTTGGATATCAATATGCAAAAGAATTCATCCAAGAAAAACGATCTCGTGAATGGGTCCAAAGGTTACCGAGTGTAGTTGCAGCGTTAAATAACGAGATTACTCAAACTATTAATATGAAACCAAATATTGCAATAAAAAAATATATATATACCCGAAAAATATATATAGCCACTTCTCGGTGATGTTACTGTGAGATATTTATACGAACCAGGAGAACTTGAAGGTGGTAAAAAAAGAGCTACTGATCCTATATGGAGTGTTACTACGCATAAAATTTCAACCATAACGCGATCAACTGGTAGACCTCCAATCTACAGATTGGATTCAACTGCACCTCAGCGTGGTTTTACACGCGAACAACTACAAGTCATTCCGGACGATACTCAATTACCGCCACATGATCTTAACTCGCTCCGTTACGTCTATTACACTCAAGACAGGTCAACATCACATTGTTTCTGACATGACCAAGACTGTTATTTTTTCTGTCTACGGTGAATTGTCGAGGGTCTTTATCCGAATACTGCCAGTGCATTATACAATTGCAACTGGCGCAGTGATTATTCTGTTGTTCTTTTAATGCGATTATTACTTCAGCATCAATATCAAATTCTCGTTGGGTTTTTTTTGTCCTGCTGTTTGTAACCAGAGAGTTTTTTATTAATGATGCTAATATCAGTGTTATCATCGTTTGCATTAAAATCATCATCGAAAACAATCCTTCGTAGTTGATTTATTCGTCGTACTCTGGACACTGCGAGATAGACTAAATTTGACCATTCAATGCAATTATCAACTATCCAAACAATTGTATCCGTGATGGTCAATCCTTGTGACGAGTGTATTGTTGTTACATAACCAAGCGTCCATGGTGATTTATCAGCGCATAATGCATCTTTTGCAGTATTGATATCAACTAGCACAATATCATTTAACACTAGAATCTGTTTCTCCGTCTGGCCTGGAATTTCAACTTCAATATTCTGCTTTCGTGTATCCAATGGTCTATAACACAACGGTACTGGAAACGTTGGGAATTTTTTCTTGTGTAGCTCAAACAACTTTTTCTGAAGTGCGTCTTTGACTATCTTTCTACTTGCTACTACAAAATCATTTGGTCTCCATGTTTCCCAAAAATCATTCATAGGTGTTTCATAAATTATTTCACGCGCTACTTCACATTGAATTCTATCGTGTTGTAATCTAGATAGTTTTTTAAACTCACGTAACTGCTCATCGAGTGCTCTATAGTCAGTATCAATTTCTTCGTAATAATCAACAAATCCTTTTAACCAATTATGCGGACTTCTACCAACAAATGGTGGTGGTTGACCATGATCGCCGCACAATATAACTTTTGTATTATTTTGCAATAACCAATCAAGAAACATTTTTAATACATCTTCTGAAACAGTACATGCTTCATCCCAAATAATAAACGCTGGAATAAATTTCTCACCCATTCGCTCAGGAGTCCAAGCATCACCCTTGTATCGAAAAAAACTATGATACGTGCAAGCTTCAACGGAAAATCCTTTGGATTTTTGGTGTTGTTTTATCTCTCTCGCTAGTCTATGAGTTGGTGTGAGTACAATCATGGACGTTCTCTCTCGATATAATTCTATCACACGTGTTGTCTTTCCAGATCCACCACAACCGTTTAAATAAACTGTTTTATATCTACAAATTGGATCTGATATCGGTGGTGCTTTAGACATAGAAAATCCTTCGGATTTTTCACTGATAGAATTATCGTTTTTCAGGTAACTGCTTTTAATCTCAAGGTCTGCTGATTCAAAATAATCGCATTGTATTTCATGTTTAATTCGCCATGTTCCCCAAGTCTCTTCGCTATTAGTAAATTTAGTTACCTCTTTGATATATTTTTTTATCGACATACATTGAATCAATTGCAACTCTAACTGCTATACTAGGAAATCTATTTATCATTGCAAATAAATTGATAGATGCATAACCCAGCATAGAAGCTCTCAAATGTAGATATGCAGAGCTTTCTCCATCACTGTAAGTAACAATTCTACCTAACTTTGTTTTATTGGACAAGAAGGCTGTTTTACAATTTGCGTATCTATTTTTCTCTACTGCATCTTTAATAACGAAGTCGTATTCGGCATCATCTATAATCAATCGTGAGGATTGTCTTTTAAAGTTGAATTTTTTTCCACCTTGTGTAAATTTACCGATTATTTTTCGGCCAAGATCCTTTGCTTCACTATTTCGTTGATTAAATATCTTTTTTGACCATTCAATGATGTACTCCTCGTCAGTATCAATATGTTTTCTAGATTTATCGATTATACTATCAAGACATTCTGGTTCTGGTAACCAGACATTGGTTTGTTTTTGATATGAGATAATCGCTTCGCTGACAATCAACGAAACTAACATTTTACAATCAATCATATATCGCAATAACACTATTGGTAACCACATCCTTTCAGCCATGTGTCTACCAATCCAAACATAACAACACGGATGAAGTCCTTCAGCGAATTCAAATGATACTACGCAAGCAAAACCGGTCAAATCAAAATCAGGCAGTGGTCCATTAATAGCAACGCGAGTCATTTCATGTGTGGGATGTCCAAACCGTTTAAAATACTCACCAGCGAATCCATATCCTAGAAAACGTCCTGGATAACAGGCAACGATATCAACTGATATCATACTTTCACGATTGTACTTAACGTTCCATAGACCGCCATGATAATATTCCAGACAGCTGGATTGAACATCCTGTAAAAACTCTTTTCGTGTTGGTTTCCAATTATTTTTCCTTCTTGCAAAATGAGCTGCAACTGATGGAATTGTAAAACAATTTGTAAGTAACTGTTCGTAATCGTCGGATTTTCCATTAAAAACGCTAGCGTTTTCACTGAGACTTATTGCTAGATTTTTCATCCTATTATGTAGACTTTCAGTACGATATAATTCACCGTTAGATCTCACAAATTGATTGAATTGACATTCTTCATCTTCAAAACTATGAAGTAGCCATACTGATACAGGGTCGTTTTTACACAAACTAGCAATAGCATAGAATAATCTTTCTTCAGTGAGAATGCCATCCTTGGTGAATTCTACTGGGATATACTTCACTGTTCTGTCTCGCGGGAATATTGTAACTGCTGATGTCCATGCGTGTTTGTTATGATCAATAATTTTGATTGGAGCTCCGTTTTTATTGTATTTCGATTCGTATAATACTTCGCCAGTTATCGTTGAAACGGTTATCGGAAATCTCAACGACTTTTCCAATCTAGCTATATCGGAAATAGTTGCTCCGTTCTCTTTCACTGTTAGCTCCCATTGACTTATTTTTTTACGTCTTAGATCGGTTATTTTATTCCCACGGAGTGCATTTGTAAAGTGTTCTATGATACGTTGTGCCACACAATTGAGTGGTTTTTCTACTGACGTTGACTGTTCCATTGGTGCTAGTTTTCCAATGTCAGGTTTCTTATTTAACGGATACATCCCATAAACAATTGCTGTTTCTGGATACGCTTTTTCATAGTATGGTTTATCAATTCCAGTTAACAGCCCTGGTCTGGAATCATGGCTAACAATGACTGTTGTCCTATCTTTGAGAATTGGAACAAATTTGTCTCTTATAACCCAATCGTCCGATTCTAAATTGATAATGAATTTCACTCTGAGAAAATACCGTTTATTGTCAAGTTGTGATAGTATCATAGCTGCTGTTTCATCATTCATTCTAGCATCAACAACACCATCGATTTTAAATGTTGACCAGGTGTGTGATGCGCCGTCCTGTTTAAACTCATTAACACAATCTCGTATTTTTCTAATCAGACTTCTATTATTTATTCTCTCTTTTGGTACATCATCGAGAGTTCTATCAAGATTGAATTTAATATTTTTCCAAGGCTTGATTGCCGATAATCTCTTGAATTCTTCATTCATATAAATAAGACAAGTATTTAAATAGAAAATTTTGTTTATATATAATGAATCACTGCAAATGGCTTATGATTGGATCAGTAACCCCATGCAATAAATCGTGTAAAGGTGAATTCTGTGGACATCACTTACAGAGTGTCAGAAATAATTCGACAGGCCCGGCACCATGCATAAATTGTGGGGTGGGTGTGAGAGGAAAATCACAATTATGTATCAATTGTGGGGGTAAGCGGTTTAGAGAATTAAAACGTTATGATAAACGAATAAAAAACGCTATCATTGACCCTAACCATGACTCTGTCAAAGACAAAATCATAAAAACCCCTCAAGACTACATTAATAGATTTATAAATAAAGCAAATGATGAATTAGACAAATAGTAATATTATATATAAATGGAGCAAGAATTCAGACTTCACCCCAAACTTGTTAATTATGAAATATCTCGTAAAGGTGTTGTTAGACACTATAGACTAAAGAAACCTGTTGGTTTTGTTAATAATCAGGGATATTTGTGTTTTACTGCTGGAAGCAAAGTATATCTCTGTCATAGGGCAGTCTTTGAGTGTTATACGGGACCGATTAAAGATGGCTGTGTTATTGATCACATTGATTCTAATATTCAAAATAATTCTCTTCAAAATTTACAATGCATTTCTCAAAGTGATAATACAAAAAAAGGAAAGACAGGGACTTGTAAGTCAGTTGGAAAGAAACCAGTACAGTCATTTGATACAGCGACGAATGAAAAAAGAATTTTTCAATCAATGAATGCTGCAGGGAAATATTTTGGAATATGTATGCCTTCAGTACGATACGTTGCTGAAGGGATTTATCAAACAGCTATCTCAAAGAAAAATGGACATAGAATAAAGTTTTCCTATTTACAAGATAACTCTCAATAGTGAGTTATGCTATTTTAGTCATTTTTGCATGATTTTACAATTCAGATCAATTATCATAGGGCAAAGTAGTCGATTTTCAATAGGGAAAAACACTAAAAGCGTTTCGCGCGTTAATATCATTATGTACATATATTTTATTTTTCAATACTTATTCGCAATATCCACGCATATATGTATTAAAAAAGTAAATGACAGTAGCTGGAACAGCCGGAACAGCCACATAAACAAATAGTAAATATGGTTATTGTACCGAAACGCGCGCGTGTAACACAAGACACTGGGTCAAGGTTCTATTAATAGATTTTTTTAAAACTCCCAATTACGTACGTTAACAGCGCTGTTTAGATTTTGTATGAAAATGAAATTACTTTGTAATTACAAATAAAATAGATTGTATGTGAGGTCAAAATAGTAAAGCGCATTACATGTAATTTAGTTTTTTTAGTGTGGTATGTAATAAAATTATCTAATGACACAGAAAAATATCATTCTCGAACCATTCAAGAAATAGCAGGTCCTGAATTGACAGGGATCCCCCATGACAGAGTTATCTCGTCATGTAAATCCATTATTATTACGATTATTTAATCGTAATATTATAGAAATTAATATAAAAAAATTGCTATTATTTAACAGTTGTATTTCTTGTTTTAATGTTTTATTTAAATATTTAGTTTCCATTGAAATTACTACACAATTTTCACTATGAAATGCTAGGGAAATAAATACACAATCGCTTATCGATACTGGTCTTATTATCACCTTATATATAATATGAGCCGTAAAAGTTTGGGGCTTTAAACGAAGCCCAAATTTGCCAATCAAAACTCCCACGCCATTGACATGGTGTGGTTGAATTTTTTCAACTGCAACCATGGTTAATTTCTTGGGTTGCTTTTGATTGGTAGATTGGGTGTAGTAAGTCCGCCCCGTCGTTTCATGTTTGTATCGTCCTGTACTGTCCCTATCATCTCATTGTATATATAACCATCCTATCATCTCATTGTATATATAACCATCCTATATAATCGCATTGTATATATATCATCCTATATGTAATGTACTGTCCCTAGTATATATAATATCATCCTATATAATCGCATTGTATATATATATCATCCTATATAATCGCATTGTATATATATCATCCTATATAATCGCATTGTATATATATCATCCTATATAATCTCATTGCATTATATCATCCTATATAATCGCATTGCATTATATCATCCTATATAATCGCATTGTATATATCTAAATAAGTTCCAAGTTATATATGTTCAATGTTTGTAAAGAAATCACTTGCATTTCACGTCTAATGCCCATATAACCCGCCCTTGAACTCGATTGGGGGGTTAGGGTATTGTATAAGTCTTTAATGTATGCCTTTCTTGCCTCGGAACTCGAATGAGGAAGAGATAGGCATTGTATATGTTTTTGTTTTTTTTTGTATATGAATATCTTCGATAAAAATATTTTAAAGATAAGAAAATACATTAGTAAAAATATTCAATAAATGGAATTTCAAGATATTACATCTATCATCACAGAAATATCAGATTGAAGAAATCAAGGATCGTACTTTCTGAATTTTTGAATGAAGACAGACTTTTGAATGAATTTGAACAAATTGATATACAATTGAAACATGGAAGATATGTCCTACCTAAAATGTATTCACTGATAAAAAGAATCCAAAAAGCGGTTAATGTTTCTTTGTATAACAATGATATTAATTTATTCATTCGGCTATTTAGTATAGTTGAAGCAATTAGAAAGAAACTCGGGGAACAGTACCAAGTTCGGTCAGAGATTGCTTTGAAAGTGAAATCTATAAGACGTTTGATTGATGAGTCTGGAAATGCAAGCATTGAAACCCACAATTGAATAAACGTTAGCATTTCCAATAATGACATCAGAAGCATTAACTACCAGACTAGCCCGCGATAGGTTAGCATCACAAAAAAAGTTTATACCAATTCGAGATAACGTGCGAGATAAACTACAACTTAGACAGCAAGCGCAGACTGACTTTTCTATTGGGAGTGAACAGCTTTTTGCCCCTGTAACTAAAGCCACTAAAGATATGAAACTTGCAACAGAACGTGCTATATACGGCGACATCCCTAAAGAGGGAGCAGTACCTATTATTGATGTATTGGGAAAGATTGCTACAGAAACTGAAAAAACTCAGGAGGGGATAAAACAGCTTTCAGGTGAGTTACTAACTCAGCGAGAAATACAACAAATGGGTAATATTGATACTGATGATGATCCCGTTAAAAAAATATTCCTTTTAACGAGAAATTCACCAATGAAGCTATAGCAGAAATCAGACGAATTCAATTGCTGAAACCTGAAGACTATACGTCATTTGGTGACTTCGCTATAAAAAGTTATTATAACAGAGGGGAATTTTTAAAAGACGAGTATAAAAAAACACAATAAAACGAGATCAATGGGTGGATTGGTTATTAAAAATTAATAAAAATGAACCCGGCAATTTAAATAAGGATACATTGAATTACAGAGCTTTTCAAATGGGAGTTAATAGGTATGGTATGGAAAAACAACAACTAAAAGAACAACGAAAAGAACAACGAAAAGAACAACAACAAGGTCGAGGTCGAGGTCGAGGTCAAGGTCGACAATCTCCAGAAATTCAAAACGTTTCCGAATCAGCTCCAGAAATTCAAAACGTTTCCGAATCAAAGTTTTTTAGGAGAGGGTTATGGAAGTTTTCATCATGATTCTCATATATGTCCTAGTAATATCATTAATGATATATCACGACTTGAGGTTCTTATGGGAGGTAAGCGAGCTGGGAATAACTCAGTCGAAATAACTAATGAAGCATTTGATATTTGCAGACGATTATTCCAAGGTGGGATAATTGATATTCATACGTATCGAGAACTCTTGGATGAGTTAATGGACGGAATTCCAGGGAAATTTAGTGGTTATTATAGCGATTGAAATTTCTGAAATGCTTGCATTTAGAAATTACAAAGTCATTTCAAATAAGATGATAGTACACTATAATCACAATAAACCAACAAACGTGTATGTGGTAAATTTAAGATTGCCCGTTTATAAGGCATACTATGGAGACGGCCTTGGAAATACCATAGCGGGTTTATTCACAAGAATAGCCCCAAAAGTAGCACCAATCTCTAAACAATTATCGATGAAAGCCATTGATGTTATTCGTAATAAGGGAATTAACGCTGTTGGAGATCTTGCAAGAACGGCCTTTTCTACCGCAAAGAATAGAATAACGTCATTGGTGAAATCTAGATTCGGACAAAAACCACCACAAATAGTTTCAACACCGCTACCTTCAACAACAATGATGCCTGCAAATGTCAGTAAAGTGATAAATAACGCAGTGGAACAAAAACTATCATTAGCAATGACTTCACCAGATAGTAGTAATATTGCAAGTATAATAGCGGGAAGCGGTCTTGGAGGAAATCGTAAAAATGTCAGACGAAAAAGAAAATGATAGCATTACATTACTACATTTAGAAAAACGATAACGTTTTAGTATAAATGGCATTTTAAAAAATTGCTGATCCAGCGTTTGATATGGCAGCACCAGTGAATAAAGATAATTCTAAAATTAACTATCAGTATTATGCCTATCCTGCAAGAGAGTCTAATCAACGGGGGAGAGTTGAACTTCAAGTTCAAGATACAAGTAGATACTTTTTGCCGTGTGAGGCATTTATTGAAATAGAAGGACAGCTTGTAACAAATGTTGCAGCTGATACACCATATGGGAATAACCCAAATATCCGAGTTGGTTTCGTAAATAATGGCATTATGGCGCTATTTAACAGTGCAAGATATATCATTGATGGAAAAGAAATTGAATCAATAGAGCAAGATGTTGATATTGCAACAACAATAATCGGACTTGCGAGATATTCTGATGATTATACAAGGTCGGCTGGTCCGTCTATGATGTTTGCTAAGGATACTTCTGATCATCCGAACCATTATCAATTTGTTAAAGTACGAACTCCGCAAGATACTGCAGAAGCTGATCAACAAATCGCAGCTAATCCAGATCGTGAAAATAGACCAGGCAGTCCATTCGAAATTTTAAAAAAGGTCAATGATGATTACAATATAGGATTTGCAACACGAAAAGGAGCATTAAAAGGACAGCATCGACGGTTTTCATGTGCAATTCCGTTACATCACATATTCGGATTTTGTAGAAATGTCAGAAAAGTCATCTATGGAGCAAAGCATACGGTTGTGTTAGTGCGAAAAGAAAATGACAATGATGCAATCTGGCGTGCTAATGGTGTTGATGATGGTAAAGTCATTTTAAATAAATTGGTTCTATGGATACCCGTCTTGACACCAGCTGTTACAATAGAGCAACAATTACTATCGTTTATGGACACAGGTGGAAAATTATTGCTAAGTTGGCTAACAACAACGACTGATACGAAGCAAGATAATGTAGATGGCACATTTACATGGCACTTAGCATCAAAACAAGGTATTTCAGCTCCACGTCATATCTTTATAGCGTTACAGGATGCAAATCGAGTGGGTCGTCAATTATCCAGTCATATGATATTTGATAAATTAGGAGTAAGTGAAGTTTCATTAAGAATAAACGGACAACAAGAGCCAGCAGAGATTGTACAGCTTAATTATGAAAACAACAACGTAGCACGTGTATATCATAGAATATTGTCGTATATGGGTCGTGATCAAAATGTTGATACTGGTTTGCAAATATCGCAAATTGATTTTGAAAAAAACTATCCGATTTATTACTTTTCATTGGAACATCTTGACATGATGAGACAATCTGTTGTTGATATATACTTCCAAGCTCGAGTACAACGCCCTGCTGGTATAGCAGATTATAGAGCAGTTGCTGTCATTCTCAGTGATAAATCAATGTTGTTAGAAGGAATTGGCGGACGAATGAGACTTATTGATGCACCAGTAGAAAACATGTAGTTAGGATTTTCACAATAAGATCAATTGAAAGTGTAAATTACATTTTAGAATAGAATGACATATAGTATTGTTAATGTCCAGTTGACTGATGGTCAGGTCAAGAAATTGAAATCAAAGTCGGCTAAAGAATGTGGAACCACAATAACGCTGAAACCCACTCAAATGTCCGGTGGTGCACATAAATTATCATTGACAGATCGTCAAAAAAAACATTTCAATGATGCGCTAAAGAACAAACGAGGAGTTCAAATTGATTTTTCGAAAGCAGCAATCGCCAGTATGATAAAATCAGGTGGTATATTCCCGCTGTTAGCTGCTATTCCAGCATTGATTGCAGCGGCTGCCCCAGCGGTTGCGAAGGCGGCAGCGTTAGGAGCCGTTGGTACTGCTGCAGGAATGGCCCTGAAAAAAGCTACTGGGAAAGGTTATAAAAAAAAGGAAAGGGTCTAAGACTACCAGGAACTCCACACAATTGGAACAAGGGCACGGACCTAAGAATACCAGGAACGACTTATTAGTGGAAAAATCCCTAGGATTTTCACCAATGTCCAATTTTGATTTAATTGATGCTGTCAAATCATTATCAATAAAAAACTTTAGAGGAGTTTTCATGAGAGATCAATTACCGTCAAAACCAATGAAAAATGAAACGGGTATTATCAATCTTGATAACAGCAGCGGAAAAGGAACTCATTGGGTCGCATATGCAATTGATCCACGTGGAATTGTCTATTTTGATTCATATGGATTAGCTCCACCAAAAGAATTCATGCGATATGTATCCACAATAACAAAGTCATCTCCAATTTTTTTATTCCACGCTACCAACACAACGATTAAATGATCCACCGATATGCGGTCGTGAAGTATTAAACGTTCTTGCAGAGATATCTAAATTTCCAAGGAAACCACCACAAGTTGTTGTTAATGAATATACTAGCAGGCAATGGCAAAAACGATAGCGTTATGATTTAGAAAAACGTTAGCGTTTTCGTATAATGATTGATATTTGGGGACGACCTTTATCAGAAGAAAAAAAAAACAGAAACCGATAGTAAATTCACTGTCGAAAATGTAAAAAAAATAATCGAAGATGAAATCGCCGAGACATTAAACCTATCAAGTGTAGACCCTGGGGAAATAGTTGTATTTCAAGATCGCCAGGGCAAATTGAAATCTAGTAATGTTTCATTGGATGATGTCTTAATACGAAGACGTGACGTCGTTGAAGATACAATAGCGTTATATTCAAATGATGGAAAACTCAAACCAGGTGTACTTGTTTCTATAATCACAGATGCATTAAAAAATTTAGATGAAGAACTTGAAAAACATAACAACGTATACTTCCCTTCGTAGAAATATTATCAATAAATTTTTTGGAACACCAGCGGTAACCTCTCCATCTCTCGCTGAAATTAAATCCAATTTTGATGAAATTAACAGGATTAATAGATTTTTTGAAACACCAGCGGTAACCTCTCCATCTCTCGCTGAAATTAAATCCAATTTTGATGAAATTAAATCCAATATTAAAAATATTAATGATGCTGGATTTAGTATAATTAGAGATAGCATTAGTAATATTAAAAAATCTATCGAGGATATTACAAAATTTAAAACAGACAATCTTCCGCTACTTGAAAAAAAACGATTCCTCATGAGAGGAATATCATAAATATGGTATACACAGTTTTCTCTGGATCATTAGATTGGGAACCTAGTAAGAATACAATAACTCTCACTGTGCCAAAGCCGGGTATTTATCGATTAACAATAGTGTCACTGAATCAGTTTAATATATCATCATCGACTTCATGTGGATACAACAACGTGATTTCAACGACTATTGACGTGGGTGAATACAAACGGTTTACAATAACAAGCACTGATCCTAATTTAAATAAGACATCATTTGTATGGTACATGGAGTTTGTAGCTGATCTGAATTAGAATTTTTAACAATTAGAAACCACTTGAGATTTTAAAATAATATGATTCCATCATCGCAATATCGCTATGATACCGTCAAAGAGTTCTTAACAAAACTCAAAACACTCATTGATGAGTATGAAATAAAAATTAAAAAGTATCGCAGGAGAATTACCGCAATTGATGTTACAGTATACTCGGTATCTGGTATAATGGCCGGTGCTGGTATTATACTATCTTCAGTAACAATGGTAGCTCCGATTGCTGTCCCAATTGTTATTTCCGCGGTGACAACATTTGCTGGAATTGCAAATGCTAATACTAAAAAAATATCATCGTGTTCTCAAGAAAAACTTAACCACTATATAGTAAAACATCAAGCAGTATCTAACGGTTACTCACAATTATCCTCGCTGATGTCATCATCGATTGATGATACGATAATTATCGAAGACGAATTCTCCACGATGATACGTATTTATGATACTACGATTAAAAACGCTAGCGTTTTTTCATCTATTGCAAAATTAGACATTGTAAATAATAATAATAATGTCGCAAGAGATTCAACTACTTCAGCGGATAGCAGAAGAAAATACCACTCCGCGGAAAACAAGCATGATATCAATATCGTCAACAAACCCTAAATTCAGTGTGAATTTTCCTTCCCCTGTTTCAGTAAAGGAAATCGCGTTGGCAAAATTACGAGTGTATCATAGTTGGCCTAATATCAGATCGGTTTCATTTGGTGGTCAGAGACCTAATAATTCTTTGGTGTTTGCATATAGGAATAAAACAGATGACACTCCAGATTGGAACGTTGTTTCAATACCAACTGGATCCTATCAAATTGAGCAAATTAATAATGAATTACAACGTAGAATAAAATCCATTACTAGAAAAGAATCAAAAATTGCGGTAACAGTTCATGAACCAACACTATCATCTACAATTGAAATAGGCTCCCCTGGGTATGTTGTAGATATTTATAACAGTTCAATAAGAACAGTATTAGGATGGCCCGAAGATCCACCTAGAAGTGCTGGTAATTCCACACCCGAGCCTGTAAAATCTGATTACGTCACTGATGAAATAGGACCTGAAAATCCATCAAAAACTTATAAAAAATTCGAGGATATAAACTTCACAAAAAGATATCGATATAAGGATCAATATGATGAGGATGCATGGATAATTCCACTTTTTAATGATTTTTTTATACGAGAGGACGAAATTTTGGAAATGCATGATACAAGTCCAACATTTGTAGATATTAAAAATCACATCCTTGATAGAATGAATAATGATTTTTTTGTTGTTATTACCATCGTTAAGATCTGGCCTTCTTACACAAGCTGAGTTTACTAGTGTAGTCGCTGCGGGTAATAAAATCATCGATGACATGGAAATATTTAATTCGAGGATTACTAATCTCTTCACTGATTAAAATTCCCCGATTTCAAGAACTAGTTCAGCCCAAGATTATAAAAAAAAATATAAATGAAAATCCAAATTATAAACTTCCAGGATATAACGCACCTGAACTAAAAAATCAACTCAGAACTGCCATCAACGAAGGATTTAATAAAATTCATCAATCATGGAAAGATAGCCAGCCGAAGCCTATTATCCTCACTCATAATAATTCTCCCGACGGCGACGGTAGACATATCGCACCGAACAATGTGGATATTTCATCAGTGATCGCACTTAATTTAACGTGTGATGTAATCGAAGGAAGTTATCAAATTAATATGGAACAATCAAATCAAGCCCGACAAGGTTACATTCTTTATTCATTTGCACCAACAGCCCCCCCCCCCGGATTTTTAATTGTTGAGAATCCGACTAATCCAGTCTATATGCAATGTCAAAATGATTCGCTAACTAGAATTAATTTTACACTCACCGATCAGTCAAATAATTTAATTGATCTACGTGGTGAAGTATTATCGATTAGTCTGTTTGTGAAAAGCTAACAAATATTTGGTTAAATAATTTGTATTAACCCTGAAATCCTTTCAGCGGGAGGAGGGTTATGACAACAATAATAGCAATTATTGGCAGCAATTTTGATGGTGGTTATGACAATGTATTTACGACAAAATCGCTAAGGCTCCATTTGTAAAATGAGGTCTTTTTTTTGGTTAAAATATGAGATTTCGTAGGAAGGTTCCATTTGGCATTCTGAGGCTTTAATCGATTTTGTCGCAAAAATTTGTAGGGTTCACCCCCCCCCCTGCTGCTCGACTAAGTAATGTGAAGTTATAAGGCATAGATTCCATGGTGTGTGGACACTATTGTGTGTATTTTCTTCATCAATGCAGTCTTGAATATTCTCTAGAGCATTTAGTAATTTATTTCAATCATAACTCTTCTAGAAACGAAGAGAAAGTAGATAGATGTTTTTGTGACCGTTATGGTTAAGTTGTTTCTTTAGATAGGAAGCCTATATTCAATTGCCTCCTGACTTCCATTAATGAAAATCTCATGATTTCACACCGTTGTCAAACTTGTCAAAAATACTTATTTTAATATTATTGTTACTTGTTAGTTGTTTGTTGAATAAACATGTTGTGTTTAGAAAAATGATGTGTCTATCGTTTGTTTTCAAAAAAAAATCACAGTGAACATTTGCACTTTGCTTTCTCTCTATCACTCACCATAAAATGAGCTATTAAAACATTCGAACCCAATTAAAGCCTAGTAGAGACGTTTTTTTATCACGTCTTCGTTTTTACCATATAAGGCAGGTCAGTCTCCATTCTTGCCATCCATAAAACTATCACAAGTTAACAGCCTAACCCAAAAACTTATAAACCGCATAAGAATAGGAAAAACAAAACTAGCCAGCAGTTTTGGTAAATATTTAGGACCTAAACTAGCTAATATAAAAACCGTTTCCACCGCCACACCATAGATGACCTCATATTTTCAATGACTGCCCTCAACATCTGATGGCAAGACTAACATTCCAAAAAGCACAAAAAATTAAATCCCCTATAATAATAATAATAATAATAATAATAATAATAATAATAATAATAATAATAATAATAATAATAATAATAATAATAATAACGAGGACTTTATATAGCGACTAATATTTGGAAGCACAAAGCGCTTTGCAACATTTTATAACACTTAAAAGGAATAATAAAACATATATAATGATATAATTACAAAAATTAAAGCAAAACCACACAATTTGAAACAGAAAAGCATGCTGAAATTGTTTAAGGTAAGGATACGTTATAAAAATACATTATTAGGTCTTTATGAATGTTCTTGCTTTTGATATACGAGTTTTAAGAGCGCTCTTGAGTGAGATCACTTTGTCTAAGTGTCTAAGTGCAGTGGGCAATTCGTTCCACGTTGCTTGACCCTGGTATGCAAGACAACGTTGCCTATATGATTTCAACTTCATCGTGGGAACAATAAGAATACGAGTGTCAGAAGAGGAGCGTAAGCATCTTGCAGGTGTATACACCTGGGTGACGTCAGATAGCCATGTTGGACTGGAGCCCGTCAGTGATATGTAGCACAGAGAATAAATTTTCTGTTTAATTCGGGATCGTATGGATAGACAGTGTAGGGCACAGAGCAGTGGAGAGGCGTGCTCTGATCGTGGTACTCAAAGGATGATCCGAGCAGCAGTGTTTTGAACTTTTGAAGTTTCTGAAGTAAATATTAAGATGAACCAGATGAAATTGGATTACAATAGTCCAGTCTTGAAAGTACTAAGGAACACACAAATGTTTTAGAGGCATCAGCTAACAGATACTTGCGAATGGAGCTGATGTGTCTCAGCTCAATATATTTAGCCTTGCATATGTTCGTGACATGTTGATGCAATGAGAGAGTACTGTCATATTGACACCGATGTTTCGCACTGACTGCTTGAATTTAACGTTGTTGTTGCTGATATTTATTGTTTGATGTAAAGATGAGAACGTCTTTGTGTTGTAGTCAGGATGGCTTCAGTTTTATCATCATTCATCTGCAGCTTGTTACATGTCATCCATGATTTCACATCAGAAATGCACCTCTCTGTGGTAGCTTCTACTTCAGTTGGATGGATAGATTTGTAGACTTGGGTGTCATCAGCGTACAATTGGTTAGACACTGGATGATGATCGTTGATACGTGGGAGTGGCTGAGTGAATAGAATGAAGAAAATAGGTCCAATAACAAACCCCTGTGGAACACCACAGCATAGATCAATTGGGCTGAAGTGTTTTCCATTTGCGGGCACAATTTGTGTGCTGTTGACCAAGTAGGACTTGAACCATAGTAAGGCTGTTTCGTGAATGCCAAATACATGCTGGAGACTGAAGTAATATATTATGGTCTATTGTGTCAAATGCTGCAGACAAGTCAAGGTGAGTGAGTACTGTAGTCTTTCGGCCTTCCAAAGCAGAGAGAAGGTCATTGAATACTTTTAGAAGAGCAGCTTCAGTACTGTGGCGAAGGCGATATGCACACTGTACATTGCTAAAAAGACTGGATATGTTAATGTTATAACATATCCCGAGTTTCAAGAAGTATCTGAACGAATAATGCCTCAAAATATAAACTCCCAACTAAAATATACTGTAAGATTCACACACACACCCAATTATCATACAGTGCGAGTGGCAAAACACGGGTTAGGTGTCTATGAAAAGACAATTAGACGACCTGTACACAAAGCATAGACCCTACACTAACTAAAATAGTCACTCGCATACAATCATTAAACGACATACTAAAAGCAAAAATAACTGAAAAAAGTACCAATCAGATTTTGAAAAAAATAATATAATAATTATATAAATAAGAACAACAAAATATGTTGTATCATACCTCTCACCCACTTTTATATCACTTTGCTCTAACCAACCCTTTTATAATACTCACTCTATGCCGAACAGTGACAGTCTTCCCACTAGAGTTAGAGTCCAACATCAAAACACACAGAAACCACAACACAAGATGGTCGCATAAACAAACTAGGGCAATAAAATATGGCCCCAAATAGATAATATCAAGTAGTCAAAAAATCCAATGATCATCAGGCCCTGCTGCACAAGGCGCCAATTATTACCTTAAGTCAAAAGATCGACCCCAAACAGCCAATGTCTTCAATCCTAGACTAAATGTCACACTTGATCAGAAATGAAACTTATTTTTCTGCTACCTGGCGGAAAAAATTAATAGCACTCCTTGAGGATCTTAGCAGCAAGACAACACACCAGGACATCAAAACTACAGAAGAACACAACAACTTGAAAGGAAAAATTTAACGAATATCACAACAAAAACAAAACAAAATAAAGATCGCATCAACAATACACTACCACTGAGAAATGTTACGTAACAGCTCGTTCTATGTAACATAAAAGAAAGTGAGCACAACGAGCTTTATATGTTTTAACAATGATATAATTTTTTTTCCTAGAACTCATAAAATAATGTAAATAATTTAGGTAAGACTTACGGTTTACAGAAATGATCCAAAATTTTGTTCAAAATAAAAATATGTCCTGTAAAGAGTTCTAAGCATAGTCTGAAAGTGTATGATGTTCCGGTCCAAAATGGCGGTTGACCACGTCAGACAAAGGCTAACATAACAGCAAATCCCAGAATTTACACAATAAGCAAAGGATGTGTTGTCCCGTTCCAATATTATGGACAAAATGACCAAATACGTAATGTTGTTATCTAGGAAATCAATTATAAAAAGGAAGTGAAAAATAGTTCCTCTAACACGGCATGTTATTTTACGTAGACATACGGAAAACTTCTGGCACAACAAATTAGAAGTAGAATTAGACTACGACAGTCTGTCCGTGACATTTGACTCTCGACTCTCGACCACGACAGTCAGTCCGTGACTGTGTATGAATTGCAAAATCTTAAGCATATATATGAAAGCTAATGCTTTGTTTGAATTGCACGCGCACGAAGTCACATGCAATTTCGTAGTACTTCTGGACATTCAGGAAAGCCTGACCCAGTATCAACCAATCGTTTTCGTGGCTATTCCTGAATGTTTATTGTAATGAATTTGTTATCATACACAGCACGTGCCAACATGAATCACATCTACGACTCGAGTAAACACTTATCAAAAACATGTTAGACGATATTAATATAATGAAATAAAATGAAATAAAAAGTTGTATACAAAATTGATTCCTTAACACATACTTTAACTCAGGGTCGTAACGGAAAGAAGAATCCAAGTATAACTTTTTCAATTTGCCAAAGGACAAACCAAGTGGCAAGGGGGTTGGGAACCACAAATCAAAGGAAGTATAAATTTGGAGCAATCAAGGAAGCTCTACCTGCTGCACAAACCATCTCCCCACCCTCATTAACATATCCAACCTACCAACAGAAACCTATCCGGACAAGAGAATTAATGATTACAGGGGACCATAAACAGGTGTTATAGAAAACATAGTGGGATCCTAACGTCAACAAGCCAGTGTTGAAAAAAATTACTATGGCCCCAATAAGTAATCAGTACGAAATGAGTATCGGACAAGCGGTGATGTAGATGAGAAGCTCTAACCACTACAACACAACAGATGGTATATACCCCCATTCACTACAACACAACCAAAGTAATTCTTAAACTAGGTCCAGATACAATTACTCCTCGTAAGGAGATATTATAGTTCCCCCTTGACCTGGCCCCAATACATCCCCTGCTGTCTGTACAAAACAAAAGGTCTTCAAATTGGCATACGAAGACCAAAACTAAAACAAATTTTATCATTTTGGCAACACCGTCTAAAATACAATCCACAAGACACTAATCAATCCGTCCCCTGCTGTCTGTACAAAACAAAAGGTCTTCAAATTGGCATACGAAGACCAAAACTAAAACAAATTTTATCATTTTGGCAACACCGACTAAAATACAATCCACAAGACACTAATTGCTAATGGGACGGCTAACACCCCACCCGATTGGAAAAATCTTTCGGCAAAAACGCAAAGGTACGCCAAGTACATAAAATTTCAGCTATTACAATAAGACAAAATTCACGACTCCAACAGCTTGGACAATTGCACAGGTGACTAACACAATATTGGTATAAAGCTGTCCATTAGTAAAACTGGACTAGATTTAACCATACGTCATGCCTTGAGTTGGCCAGGCATGCGCGTAGCGCGAGGTTGCGGGTTTGTTGATGCCCAGGTAGTCGTCTCTGGGTCTTTGTTGTGTCATCGTGCTCTGCCGTTTTCCTCCTTTCCTCTGCTGCAGTCTGTAAATAATGGTCAAAGGTCACTAGGAGATGTGAAGGCACCATAATCAGTACTCCAATTCAGCCCAGCCTAGAGCTTTGGCCCAGCCTAGGGCCGATAGCCCAGCCAGAGACAAAAGGCTTAGCTTTGGGCAGTAATCAGTCGCAGAAACACTCAGTGTATAAGCGACTATAATCATTTGAGCACTGCTTGAGTGAATTAACGCCTGTGGAATGCGGCACAATTCCGTTACCCAAGGAAAAATAACATCCTGCAGTGCAGGAATTAACAACTGGCACATGCATTTGTGTGCGCACGCCAGTATAACAACAACACTTTGGCCATCATTCATTTATTCATCAAGAGGACACCATGGAGGCAGGACGTGGGGCAACGTGGCTGGCAGAAATAAACAAATCAGCAATTTAAGACTTTAAGAGAGAACGGAAATGCATCAAAACAAAGAAAAGGGACAAACACACTAGAATCGGGCGATAATATTAACTGAATCCAAGATTTCCAGCCGTAATTACCAACTAACTCAACCAGCGCACAGCTGCAACAGCAGAGTGCAAAAAAAAAACCCACACAATAATGGAACAAAGGAAAAATGACCGACCACGGACTAACTTAGATGCTGTATTGACTAAATAGACAACGCAATAAATTCATCCCATCAGGTAAAGGAAACATTTACTACCTAACTTATTGCTATTTAAACTTTCTATTGGACTAATAAGTTTCTATCAAATAATTAACAATATAGGAGTAATTGAGTTAAAACATACCATGTATCAATTATTATAATAATAAAATCAAATTATAACTTTTAAAATATAATAGTTTAATAACATCGATTCACCATCCAAGCACGCAATTACTAACATTAACTCGTAGCTTACGAATTTATTTTCAAGGAAATCAAAAAGGATTTAAATTCACCAGCCCAACAACCAATCATATCGATCTAACAAAACAACATCTCCAGCGGCAGTAAAACCTGTTAATTGAAACATTTCAATCCCTAAGTATTCCAGACCAACAGATTGAAAACCAAAGCAAGCAAAAAGGATTGAAATTCTTCAGCACAACAACCATTCAAATTTAAACTAACAAAAAGTACATCTCCTGTCGTAGTAAAACCAAATAATTGAAACATTTCCATCCCTAAACATTTCAAACAATTATGTACAGTCGAAACAAGAAAGGTGGATTAAAAATTACAGACTCCAACAACCAACCCCATCTCAATCAACCCAAACAATTCAAAAACTTCAGTCCCTCTTAACAAGACATAAACTACTCGTATACAAAATAAATTGAAATATAATTTTAAAATTAAAAGTAATCACACATCAAAGCATTCAAACCTGTATAAAACCCCACTAATAACTAATCATCTATCTATACCTATCTAATAACTAATTATCTATCTATACCTGTATAAATCCCCACTAATAATTAACAAAAACCCAAATGAACACACACTAATAATTAACAAACTATTGATACCGGAACAAACACCCCAATAATAATTAACAAACAATGTCTAATTAAAACACACTTTAATATAATAATTTAAAAATCTTCTCATTCCCTAATATTTCAATTCCCCATACTGTAATGATAAACATAGCATTAAACAAAGGATTGAAATCCTCTAGACCAACAACCAATCAAATTCAACCTAACAGAGGCAACACTCCCGCCAAGCTAAATCCTAACGATTGAAACTTCAATCTCTTTTAACACAGTCCCATAAATAGCCATGTTACCACCCCTATAATACTAGGATTAAAAATAACCAGACCATCAACCAATCAAATTCAACTTTACTTATCCCAGACAAACACTCTAAACAAAACTCATAATATAACCAACATCGCACCAACACAAAACACTAATAGCATGACACTACCAGCACCAACAGCACAATAGACTTGACAGACAAAAGAGAAAGGGAAGGCAAACAAGAAAAGATAAAGAAAAATAATAGCAAAGATCACAACAGCAAGACAACACCTCCAGGACAAGAAATATAGAGGATCACAACAACAAGGCTTCACACCTTGAGAGAAGAACCTTCGTATAACTTTCTCCATTTTGCTATCGGACAAACTATGTGATTATGTAGATGGGAAGCACTACCCACTACACCACAAATAAAAAAGTATCAATTTTCGAGCAGTCCAGGAAGTTCTACCTGCTGCCTAGCCCCCCTCCCCCTCACACACCCCTTACCCACACTAACCTAACCGGACAAGCGAACTTAGAAAAAGTTACAGTGGACATTAAACAGGTGATATGGAAAACAGACTAGCAAATATATGATTTCGATCCTAATGTCAATAAGCCAGTGTTGACAATAGGTTTCCCACTATGGCCCCCAACAAGTAATCTTTACGGAAAGCAAAATCGGAATCGGACAAGCGGTGATGGGACACTCTATCCACTACAACAAGTAAGGAAACCTCACAGGAAGGAGTAGTCCAGATAGCCCCACCGGATGCTCCACAAACCCCACACCCAAAAAGCAAAAGCGTTCAGGACAAGCATGACCGACCAGATCGACTTACAATTAATCCTCATAAGAAAGAGATATTGTAGTCCCAACTCGATCCAGCGCAATAGCAAAGTAGAAGGCTAGCTCTACCCACATATCCACAAACCAAAGGAAAGGCAATCCAGAATACACAACCTGCTGCCACTAAGCCCCGACACGACTATCCATGAACAACCAAAGATCTTCACAATTGCCAAAAAGAAAATCGAAACAAAAAACACGATCCTTCTGGCCCCACCGTCTAAAACAAACAACACTAGAAAGAAAAACATAGTCAAAAAGGAAGGCTTATGCCGAACACAATTGGCAATACATTTGGGCAAACGCCAAGTACTAAAAATTTCAAAGCTCAAAAATTAATTCAAACACAACAACCACAAAAAGAACACGAATAATTGCACAAGTGACTTACACTGCATTAATATAGGGTAGTCCACTAGTAAAAATGGACTAACTTTGACCAATGAGGCCGGTTCAGGCATTCGACCGGTGAGCCGGGGGGGGTAGGGTGTAACCTGTGTGCTGTAATTGGAGTTTTGCGCCTGGGATTCCTTCCTCCATGCCACGCTGCTATGGCATGGATGCTGCTGTAGTCTGTAACAAAGGTCAATATGATTTGTGATGGCACCTTACTCACAACTCTAACTTAGCCCAGCTAGGAGCATATAGCCCATACCTGGGCTATAAGCCCAGTCCGAGGCCAAGGGCCCAGCCTAAAGCTGTAATCAGTAGCAGATGCACTTGTGCATGGGTAACTAAAATTTGTCGGTTCTGTTTAGTCTGGCCATCCATGATTGACTCGTCTACCTATAAACATGCCGTCCAGACTAACTAAGCTGAACCACAGGAGCCTGCAGTTTTATCAATAAATAAAGCACGATGAAATTTCGGACTATATGAAATCACCTTAACGGTATTATAAAATAATAATAAGGATTGCAACTCGACCACAACCCTCCGCTCGATTCGAATTTTCTCACACGTCTTTTATCCCTTCAGAAGCGCACAAAGACTGAAAAACTACACATATCCATTAAAAAAACAGTAACATACCTTCTTATCACTCTCGGACGACCATCGCATAAATAAAATCCGGCGAATTAACCTTTATTTTCACCATTACGGTCATAGACCCTGGAGACGTGAACCATTTGAGGAAGTAGCCCATTTGTACTAGCTTCTACTCAACAGTAAATATGCGTTTGGGTCTAATAATCGTTCCGAACACGGCCCAGAATCTTCCGGGTCCATCATCCGTCTAGGTTCTAATATTTGAATATGATGACGTCATCAGCCGTTATTTGTACTGTCAGAACTTTAACTATACATTTCAGTTCTGGAAATTGATACAAAAATTATAAAATGATGCAATCTGAAATAAAAACAAGTTAAACATTGTATCTTGTAAAATTAGTTTAATGACGTTATTTAGCCCGTGGTAGAAATGGACTACTTCCTCAAATTGTTCACGTCGTGTGAATCTAATCCGGCTAATTAACCTTTATTTTCACCATTTTCACCATTACGGTCACAAACCCTGGAGACGTTTTGCGTTTGCGTTCGTTTGTCTGGATATTAGATATGGTGTGTTTGTTTTGTTTTTTTTTTTTCTTTATATTCGTTTGTGTGGATAATAGAGTATGTTTTATGCATTCGCGTTCCTTTGTGTGGATAAAAGATATAGTGTTTTATGATTTTGAGTTCGCTTGTGTGGATAGTAGATATGTTATGTTTTATGCATTCGAGTTCGTTTGCTTGGATAGTATATATGGTGTAGGGGAAAGTCTCATCGGTTTGTTTGGATAGTATAGTGTGTGCTTTATGCATTCGCGTTCGCTTGTGTTGATAATAGATATGGTGTGTTTTGTTCTTCTCATCTGTTCGTGTGGATAGTAGATATTGTATGTTTCATGCATTTGCGTTCATTTCTCTGGATATTTCTTCTCATCCGTTTGTTTGGATAGTTTTGCTTGATATGGTGAGTTTATGCGCTTGAGTTCGTTTGTGTGGATAATATATATATATATATATATATATATATATATATATATATATATATATATATATATATATATATATATATATATATATGCATTCGCTTTCGTTTGTGTGGATAGTAAACATGGTGTATTCTATTCATTCGCGTTCGCTTGTGTGGATAGTATATAATATTGAGACCCTATTCAGGGACACTTCAGATGCCTCGAAAAGATTTTTATTCTCACTTTGCCATTATGTTTTATCTATGTGTTGTATATGTTTCTGTTTCTCTTGTATTTGTTCCTAACTAGAGTGGTAGCCGGGTGTATTTAGGTCTGCCCCTTGCCATATTGTTGCAAGTGTCCAGTACCATTACGTCATCCTACCTGTTCCATTCCTATTGTCCCATCATTAATCCTGGGGCCATATTGTCCCAAACTGTGCCATTTGGGCCTGTAAATCTTGGGGTTATAGTACAACCCCCTACAATTAACATAGAGGTCTACCTGGGGCTATGGTATCCCACTATACTACTTGTGGTGATGTAGTAGTTTTTAATATAATATAAAATAGCCTTGTTTAAATAAACTATAATTCCAAAGGCTTTTATTAGAGGAATATTATACATCACTTTTCAAATCTAGTAAATAATAACTTGAATAAATAAATCAAACAAAATTTTAAACAGAACAAAGCAACAAGACTTATTTTGCATTAGATGTTAAGGCAAGAAAGATTAATTTTTCAAGCAAACAACATTGATATAATAAGCTAAGATAAAATAACTGATCCAGGATGCAGATCATATGCCTCATTAAAATGGTTAACAAGTTTTGAAATTTCCAACTGGAAAGCTAATGTCCTAGACTCCAATTCAAATAATATGTTTACCTCCATTAATAACGGTCTGAAACTATAATCTGTAATCTTTAGCCATTTATTATGCTGTTTACAAAATATCACTTAGTCGGATACACCACTAACTTGACATTGGACAAACGTCAAGTTTAAAATATTGATATACATAGCATTTAATCATTGAAACAACAACAAATAATACAAATTACATATACAAAGCAGTATGTAGACAGTTTATTCGTGGTTCCTTATTGTACAACATCGCCCTTCAATACTTCTGTATTGTTGTTGGTTTTCTGTACTTGAAGATATTTATACATCTGAGTATGTAAACAGCTATTAGTTTTTCGTTTGGTATAAATATTTCCCCCGACCAATCTGTATCGTTATTGGGTTTTGATGTTTGAAGATATCTGTTAAAAATATATTCAACTTTACTTATGCTTAGATACAGAGGTCATCATTCACAATCAACATTTACGTTCATACGTAATCCTAACCCTATTCCTAAATGCCTGAAATGTACTTTGTGATGCGTTTTAATTTTGGTAGCAAAAACAATTACTGATTTTGGTAGATTTGGTTCTGATTGCTGGTTACATTGCAGCACAGTGCATTGTTAACCCCTGAAACAGACTCATTGTTTGAAAATACATGTTAGTACATATTATTCATTTATTTAAGTGTTATAAGATGCTTGTGTTTAGAGGTTTACTGCTGACTCGAGGTTACTCAGATCTTAGCTTTCGGTCAATAATGAAATCCAAAACTATCCAAATGCAAACGGCACTGCCGGACTTATACTTGTCCAGACGTCAAAGTCGGCGAACAATTGTTGCATTTTAACTAATATGTCACAAACTGAACGGTGTGTGTCAAGTTGTTTTGAAAATTGAACTACAAATGATTACAACTGGCCAACGTTTTAAGTTAGCATACACAATTAGAATAAACTAGCAGGGTTGGAACTACCGAGGAGTGCGGACTCGTGTCCTCTCTTATGTTATATTGTTAAAGTTTAGACCCCACCCATCCCATCTCTTGACTCATGGACGGACACTCCTAATTTTCTTTGTAACGAACCCCTGTTCTTGAGAGCATCAAATCCAAGAGTTAAACAAGACAACACTTCCTTTACTTTTAATATTTAACTCAGATCACACATGCAAATTTATATAAAAAAATAAGAACATACTGAGGAATGTTCAAAGCCTTAGAACTGGTGGAATTATTGGTTTATACTGAGGTGGGTGGAGAAGCCTTTGTCCTATAAATAGCTACCTAGAAGACACCCTCAAAGAGAATTCATACTCTAGAATGAAGCTCTAAAACTGATAGGTAATATCTTTTTAAACAAAACAAATTTTAAAAAATAAAATTATAGAGAATTACAATTGTTGTTGTTGGGCTTAACGCCATTTTTCATCATACGATAGGCTATTCATGGCGGCCAGTATTAATGGTGGAGGAAGAAACCGGGAAATCACCGGAAAGAACCACCGACCCACGAGAAGCTACTGGCAAGCTTTCTCACATATCCACATTCTCCGATTCCTGGACTCGAACCCACGCAGACAGAGGTGAGATGGCAGTGATCCGTAACGGACAGAGCTTTAGACCACTCGGCCACTCGGAGACCCCAGAGAATTACAATGATAAGAGCTAAATGTTGTTTTTTTTTCATAAGTTTATCGTCGTATGTTTATCGTCGTTTATCGTCAGCTGCTGACTGACACAGCTTACATAACGCCATTCCATATGTGATTCGGCAACTGACAGTTTTTATTCCACGTTCAACTCTTACATACATACATACATACATACATACATACATACATACATACATACATACATACATACATACATACATACATACATACATACATACATACATACATACATACATACATACATACATACATACATACAAGAAGACATTAAGTGAGGGTCTATAATGAAATACTGTACCAGGATCTCTACCTTCTAATTTGTATTGCGCTTTCACGCTTGAAAGTCCCAATAATTTAAACCGATCAATTTAACTTGGAATATCTTTAACACAACCATAATAATTTCGTTTTGAGGCTTATCCATTGAGTCGATACTTACTTTCTACTTTACAATTAACACACGACACACTTTGTTTGTCGTATTGATATTGTCTTACCTCTTCAATTTGTATATGTTACTAACACGCTGACATAGGTCTCTATTGAACGATATTAACAGAGTATTTGAGCAATATTAGGCTGGCGGTCATGAAACAACGGCAGCATTGTGTATAGTCTCTCTCAATATTCTGTCAATATTTAGGTGCACGTACTTTAAAAGTGTGTTGGTTGTTTGAACAACTTTGATCACATGATTAGCTACGCCCTTTGTTTCCAAGAACACAACGTGTTTACACAGTGTTACAGTGCTGCCTGTGAGGTTATTGAACCCCAGACCCCTGTTTACAAACCCAACACTTTAATAGCTGAGCTACCGCGTAATGTATGAGGGGGCATAACGATGCATTTGTGACAGTTTGATTAAAAAGTCAAGGTGTCCAAGCTAAATTGTACTTTCTGTTATTATTGTTGTTGATATTGTTATAGGAGATGAAATTTGTATTTCTGGAGTGTTTGCTTGAAATAATACTATATGTTAAAGCTTCAACTGAGCAAGCACCGTGCGGCCGTGTTTGAGGCAGCAGGTTACGTTCAGCTCTGGTTCATTTCATTGTAAAATAAATATTACCGCAAAGTAAAAATATAGTGATGTCCCATTCAGTCACATTATCCTGACACCAGTCCGACCAGTCTACATTTTACTAGCAGTTGTAATTGCCATTTAATATCTAGCTTTTCAATTGAAGTGTCTGAATCGAATTCAGTTGTAATTGCTATTTAATATCTAGCTTTTCAATTGAAGTGTCTGAATCGAATTGAGTTGTAATTGATATTTAATATCTAGCTATTCAATTGAAGTGTCTGAATCGAATTCAGTTGTAATTGCTATTTAATATCTAGCTATTCAATTGAAGTGTCTGAATCGAATTCAGTTGTAATTGCTATTTAATATCTAGATATTCAATTGAAGTATCTGAATCGAATTCAGTTGTAATTGCTATTTAATATCTAGAGGGACATCTTCTTGGCCAAAAATATTTACGATGAATTTTTCATTTTAAGGGGCCTAATAACTTAACTATCACATGGCATCATTTGTCCTAAATCTGGCACTGCGTATGTATGCATTGGTTAGTTCTGTCAGTTGATAGTTTGTGTTCACTTCCTCTGTGAACAGAGGTGAGATTGTTTGCTTCTGTAAGTTAATTTTAAACCATGCTTGCATATAGCTTGTATTCCAAGCTACAAGTATGCCGCCTACTCCACCCCCACCCAACACACTCGATATCAACAGAGCAATATCTTTAGTTTTACGTGTTATTTTTTTTTTTTTGTTTATTTCTCTTGGGGTTTTACACCGTTTTTCATATATATATGTTATATATGACAATGAGTAACCAATCAGAGGACGACGATATTTCCAGTTACCGGTCTACGACACTGGCTTGCACACTCTTGACAGCTCCGCCTCTTTATCGCTGCCGAAAAGTTATTATGATCCCGAAATTATTTAAACCTTTACACATCATCTTTACTCATTAATACACGACCAAGTTGACAGAACGGGCTGAAATAAAATAGGGGTAAAATAACCGTACCGTTTTCTGATTCCCTGAGGGGACACTTCATTATATCGTTATCGGAATTTTGCAATATTTCCGGCGTGCTACCTTGTAACATCATTTACTCTGAGCTCAAATACTGCACGTAAAGAACTTCTGACATTTTCCTCCAATGTCATTGGCAAAATATTCCCATACTGCCTTAAATTACTCTAGAGGATACATCGCACAAAATGCAATCTAAATTAAGTTTGATGCAGTTTTCTGCAGGTGGCATTTTAGCGAATAATTTGCAACGTTGTGGCACAGACATTAGCATACTCTAGAGAGGTAAACCCTGCCACGAGTGGGATCAGTAAGGGCCTGGCGCCTGAGAATTTTATCTAATGCAAAGCAATGGTCAATCGGCCCAAGTCTGAATCTGAAACGTGTGCGCTGTAATCGCTAACTAATAATAAATACTAAAAAAAATTATACGTAATAATGAGAAAAATCATGCCAATTCACATTGAAAGGGGTATTGGATAAAATACGTGGCCAGTTTGAACTGCATTAAGAGCGTAGTTGTTCTATCGTCACAAAACCTTCACTGACGTCACAACGACCCAATGATGTGTCATGGCTAATAGCAACATACGCAATATTTTGAGGCTAATTAAAATGATTAATTCGGTTAGATTTTGGAGTAAAAACACTAAAATTAGATGCAGTTTTTTATTCATTACTGAAATGTCGCCGACTTTTATTTTCATCCAATCCATCCAATCTTTACATCCTCGTCTCCTTCCAATACTAGTCTAATTGGGGAATTACTCTTCACTTAGAAGGTGAATGTGGAAATACCAGATCAATATCCAATTAAGAAAGAGGTCAGACTGTAATCAGATTATGTTTGTTGCTAGAGCTGAAGATTGTTGATAAATGGCAATGCTATATGGATCGTATTGGACAGGAGATTACTTTAACTGTCGCGCGATCTTTAGGTACGCAGACGTTTTATGTAACAACCACTAAAGAAAGCCATTTAGGACGACCGTTGTGCTTTTTGTGTTCCATATATTTAAGGGAATGATATAGAGACTACGATACTTTCAACGATATTTAACTGAGCAATAGCAAAGCGGGTGTTTACCTACAGTAGCAATATGCTATCCTTATTTACCGAGATGGGCCTGTCAAAAAAAAACATGACTGTAAATTTAAACACTGCCTAAAAGGCGTTTAGAAACTGTATTCTGAGTCCAAAGATAGTTGGTCATCTTTCCACTTCACAGTGAAATCATGCACCGATAACCCTTGCAGCCATAGAAAACGTTGCCACGTTTTATTTTCCCTCCAAATAAATTCGAAAATAAGATTCTCAAACTGTATTGCTTGTATTTTAAATGATTTATTTTTCTTGCTATTTTGAAAGTTTGTTGCATCATCGGATACATTTCAATGAAAACATCTGCTTAATTCGGTATTTACGTTATCTAAAATGATTGTTTTAAACATGCATGTATTGCCTCTGAGTTTTGCCAGTGCACTTAGTTTTCGTTATGTTTAGAGAGGAATCAGAGAACAGCTTAAAGTTTATGTATCCTTTTTGCTCATTATACCATGCATAACAGGAGAAATCTTTCATTGCACATAACTCACACCGGAAGGAGTACCTAGATTAGAGTAGTAGTTATATGTGACTAAGTAGCCCCAATGGGATTTTCACATTGGACTAAGTTCACAAGGCACTATAGCCTCAATGGGAATTTAACATGACGTCTGGGCACCACTAACGAAAGCAATCTAATACAACCAGAAAACTGGGGAAAATGGCAACGGTGTTACAAGTAACTGACTTCAATTTACCTCTATACTCATCTATAGGTAAGCATGGGTAACTATGTATGAAATGTTTACAGCCTCGAACGGAAAATTAACATGGGATTGGTACTATGGCTTCAAAAAGGGTTTATAGGGTTACAAGGGTTTATAGGGTTCAAAGGGTGTATGAGGTCACATGGGAATGATAATATGCAAGGGTTCTTAATTTGTAATTGTCAACACACACAAGCAAACAAACACTTATACAACAAAAAGACAAAACGCTTTTGGAGGCAACGTTCAAAGAGTATATATTTGCGAGGCAAATGATTGGCTCTTTAAAGATCCGTTGGGTTTCTTCTACTTTCTCTCTGACCTCCATGTCTTAAACCTGTTACAAGCCAGGGGTCTTTGCTTGAACGAGCGATGTCAAAACCCTGGCGCGATTCCCGCTGAAAGTCATAAGTTTAACCCAAATTCCCAAAGACTTCTATACAACTTAAGTTGTAAGTTGGAAAGCCCGACGTGTCCATTCTATACATAACTTTTACTCTAATCAATTCAAGACCACATTCACAACTTGCCAAATATCTATCAACCGCAGATCTGCATAGTTTCTCTTCATCATCATTCCGTACTGTCAGCAGTTCACGCCGTAGAAACTCTACAACTTTCCCCTAATACAGGGAACTATTTTAAATACGCCACCTTAGACAGTGAATCTATAGTTTCAAGGCGCGTCACGCCAATACAACTGCCTCACATTTGCCACCATGGTGAACAAAAACGGAATCTGCCGAGTCCTTTCTTGTTTATTCCATTCTGTAATTTACCGGTTTTCTACCATAAATACTTTTAGTGCAATTACAACACCAATGTACAACACACGATTTTATTAAGTACTTCATTATTCCATGGACAGGCATGCGGCTTGAATCTAAATTCGCTGCTCATTGGTCATGACATCATGGAAACTCACTAACACTTTCTCTCCGTGACGTTTGCGCCTGGTAACTGGCAAGTTATTTCGGGCTAAGGAATATTTCACATTACACCGATTTCCAATAATCAAACAAGTAATTACACAAACCTAAGAATTACTTAAACGGGGCGCTATAACTAAATGCGTATCTCCTTAATTCTATTACACATAATTTCCTCGGTTTTGCAGGAAATTCATCTTTCTATTGTCTTCCTCGGAGGTCCATTCTGATAAATATCCCATGCTCCTAAGCCTTTCCTGACCCTTTATCCAGTTCTCAATCAAACTGGCAAAATCTTATTTCTGCTCCTTTTCTTTTCTCCTTCCTTTTCCTATCAAATAAAGTTTTAATTATTGCCTTTTCTTCTTTCATTACATCGTCGAGAAGGCCGTTCGCTCTTTGCATTGCATCTGCTTTCTTTCTTACTTGGGCATGGGTATGTCATCGAGCCCCTACCTGCTCGAGTTCGATGCCCACCATGATGTCTAATGTGTCTTGCAACTTTTCTGCCATAGTTTTCTGTTCTTAGATTGACGGCAAATGGTACGACTTTCTTCCTCTCGGGGACCCAATAGGTGTTTTCCAGTTTAACGCAACACCTTTTTGCCTGTTCCCAGGGTATTTTTATTAGGAAAAAAACGACAAAGATACACATACAAATACCAATAAACCTACAATCATAAATATTTTGGCAATTGATAAGCTTCTTTTCAACACTTGTTTCTGTGGAAGGAGAAGAACATTGTGCCGACTCTACAATCCATAGAGCCCCTTTCGTGCTCCGCTGCTGTTGTTGTCTTTGCTGTTTCTGTAACATATCATTCTTTGTCCACTCTTCTTGCGCTTTCTTCATTCTTTTCAAATTTGTTTGTTGATGATGACATTTTGGAGATTTTTATCTTGCCTGAAAGTGGCATCTTTCAAAGCGTACAATCCTCGTGTCACCATCGGTTTTAAGACGGAAACCACAGAACGAAACGCGGATTTCATTTCAGCGTATCTCTTAAACCTTGTCCTCGTTGTTTAGCGACACCTCAGTGTCAGGATATATCATTTACAAGTCGTTGGAGAATCTTTTGGAAAATTTAGTCTCTCACCGTGACTTTTCCTTTTGAGAATGAAATATTTTGTTCCTGATATCTTTTTATACGAATGTTGGCACTGTGGAAATACGGCGAACTGACAGGCAAGTAGAAAGGATTACTTTGACGATTAATTTAATACGTCTTTCAATCCACATAGCAAGCAGACATCCATTTTCAAAGAAATGACACAGTAACCGCGCAAATGTACTTTCCACAACGTTGTACTCCACCACATCGGAGTACACAATCATCATATTCATTCCTTCCTTTAACTTGATAGGATATTTAAAATACTTGGATCAGTTTTGTCCAAGACGATTAGTTTTAGGCACACTTTTTTTGCATCACAACCACGGGGTTTGTTTTCTAGATCTTGAAGAAAAGAGCTCTGAGAAGGAGCGGTCGCTATCGCTACTGTGTTGAATAGCATCATGATTATTTATTTTCTAGTTGATTCCTTCTAAAGCGTCGATCCAAAATAAAATCAAAACTCGGTGGATATCCTATCCAAGGCACTTTCACTTTTTCCCACTCTGTGTTTGCCTACTTTACGGGTTCTTCAATCGATAAGTGCTTTCGATTTCTTTTTTGGTTACTCATAACTCGAGCAAGCAGAGTTAATTTTAACACTTCGCCGTTCATGTTTTCCAATTTATAGAGGGAGTATGACGGTCACACACTCTTCAGCGACATGAAACAATTCAGCAAATAACCTTTGTCAAAGGAGTGTTCGGTTTCTCCAATGCGCACCCTATCTCCCGTAGTTTAGATGCCAAGTTGCTTGGTTGGGGTGCGGGTATAGGGGATGTTCCAAACATGCGCCCAAACAATGCCACTACGTTGTCGGACGTAAATTCTTTGGTGGCGTATTCGATGCTCCGATGGAAGGTACATTGATGTATTTGAGAGTGTGTCGATGCGTAAAATATTCCACTGCGTTTTTATAAAGTATGTTGAAAACTGTCCACGATGTGGGCTTTGGTTTCTGAATTCTCGGTGGTGATAAAATGGATGTCTCTTTTTCTTCAGTTCTCTTAAGAAAGCTTGCTTCAGAAATTTGTTACCTTTATGTTTGCCATCGGAGAGGGTGACGACGGCTTTCATTAAACATCAGTGTTAACATTCGAATCAGAGTTCGTTCTGAAGTCAAAGGCACGATCCAGGCAAAGTTGGAAAAGACATCAATGACACCAAACAAATATTAGCAATCACGATTGTACGTGACCAAATGAGAGACATCAACTAAATCGGCTTATTATTGATGATTGATGCTCTCCACTTTTGTTTGACATACGGCTTTGTACAAAGTGTACGTCGCTTGTTCTTGTGACCATCGTTGTACCTGAAGTAAACGTACACTTTTCAGTTGCCTTTTCGCAGCATGATACAATTTTGGAACTCCTTTTAACCGGCAGGAAGGGCAGAATTGAAGTAAATACTGGCTGAAAAAAGTTCTTTATCAGGATTCTCTTCAATATGTCACTCACGTTTTACTGATGGTACTCTTGGTTTCGTGAGGCTTGGAAACGCCTTCATGTATCCAACGTGTCACAGGAGTATGAACCGAAGATGGTGATGGTGGAATCACTTTTTCTTGCTTTCTTTCCTCCCGTCTAGCTTCCCATTTTTTTATTCACTCCTGCCGAAGAAGACGTCGACATCATCTTCTTAACCCGTTTTTGAGTTCTTTTCGTTCGGAAGTGGAGGAAGGGGTAAACAAGGATGCTACAATCTTACTGGGAATAGGAGCTGCGAAAGTTTGAAATACTTCCCATGTATGTCTTCTTCCTCTGGCATCCATATGATTGCGTCCGTCTTGGTCACTGGGGCTGACGGTGATTGGCCTTTTATTATCGCTTATAATCTTTTAGTCTGTTTATTTGTTTCGTCAAAAGCCTTAGGGTTAAAAAGCTGAAGGTGTTGCAAGACTTACCGTACCGTTTCGACACTTTCCGTTTCTGACAAATTGGTACAATCCATCAACGATTGTAATTCTTGCTGTAACTGAGACATCTCGGTCATATTAGTACCAGGTGATAAATGAGGGGTATATTGTTTATGCCAATAATATAATTCCATGTATCGTATATGAGGCACTAAATTCAGCTTTCGTCCTTCCATGAGATCCCAATGTTCACGTATGACGTCTTTCCAGAAAAGGCCCTTTAATAATCTTCCACATTCTTTTTTCTTGTTGCTTGCTAAAACGTGTCCAATAAACTCTCCAAACAAAGGAGCAGCCACTGCTCTGAGCAAGGGTCCCATCAGCAGCATGGGTAGAATTCATCCTAGCTGCACCATCATCTTTTTCTTTTTAATTGATAGATATTTTCTTTTTGACTGTTTAGATCTTGTCCTAAACGTTTTTTTTTGTTCCTGTTTTTGTGCTTTCAAGACATTCAAGCAATATTCACACACGGTATCGATGATTAATTTAAGGACTGTTTGAAAACGTTGTTTTTGCATGGTTGGATGGGCTTTCGACCGTACGGACAATACGTACCGATCTTTGGCTAAACGAGGAAGGAGTCTACTTCTCTATTTCTTTTTGGCAGGAGAGTTATGGAGAGCACTTCCTCTGCGTGATCATTTTCATTCAGAAGCAATTAACTCTGAAACAAATGACCTGGCACAGTTCTTTGCTATACTTGAATTCGTCTCCACAATTTTCGGTGCGTCCTAGTATCTCCATAATGGGCATTGCACAATGTTGAGGGACCTTTATTTGACTAAATCGTTTTAGTTCTTGTTTCTTCTTATAGCATAAATTCAGTAATATGACCTATCTCTCAAGGATTTTGACTCTGGGGAACGGTACTATTTTATATACAGCCGTTGCTGCTAGAAAAGATGAAGTCATTTTTGCTGGAAGAGAAATTCATTTATAAATTGGTTTTCCTTTTTTAATTAAATTTTAAAGGATGCATGTTAAATTGCATTTCGCTGACATCATGAGCAACGGAGATGTTGAAGATGCTGTAGACACGGTTTCGTCACTGCAGAACTTCCTCTTTTTCAGGTAAAAGCTGTTTACTTGGGTATTTTCTTTTTCATTGGACTTCTGTTTCTGTGAATGTGACCTGGTCGTGGCATTAACGCTCTTTGGGGAGATACTTTTATCTTGGTGGTGGTTGTTGAGCATTAGACTCCCATTTAAGAGCTGCTGCCTCGATGTTTCAAAATCATTTGCTTTTTGGTTTGAATATTCATTCTTGGATCTTTCACTTCTGACAAGGCCACTGTATTTGTCCAAAAACGTTGTTGACGGCTGTGAATAATGCCTTGAAATAATTGACCTACTGTCAGCGTAAAACATCGTAAGACTGCTTTCAGACTGTATTCTAACGCTTTGGCACGCACTTATGGATTTCCGCGACTGATTCCATACAAGGAACTAATTAATTTTGGCTGGATTATAAGACTGAACGGAAATGATGTTGATGATTTGTGAAACGAAATGTGTCTGAGATTTTAATTGTTTTTCACACTGACGGAGATGTGTAAATGATAGTCCCTCCTTATTGTGTCCAATCGTGAAACAGATGGTACGAAATCGCAAATAATCGGGTATGGTAGATTTTAAATCGACGAGTAAATAGACAAGAGGCATCTGGGAGGCATCGTCGTACGCATAAGTCATCCAATGAGTTTGCCTAGAAATTGCACTTGGCGATTTATCTCTAGGACTTTTAACAAGATTACGTAAAGAGCATTAGTGATGGTACGATGAGCAACACTTTGATGAAACAAAGTGTGATATTATAAATGATACTGCCATTACGACGATACCCTTTGCCTGTTAACCAAAATATATTTTCTTCTTCGTCTTCTCCAAAACTGACGAAGACGACCAGATATGTTTGACTCATGACACGCATCATTTGATTACTAGTGTCATTGATTCCCATCTGTACTTGTGTTCTACTCATATTTGTATTATTCTCTATCTCCTAATTCCCTCTCTTCCTCCATGACTCCCTCCAAGTTCCTTTTCCTCCTTCTCCTCTTCTATTTCCTCCTCCAGACTCATTTCTTCCTCCTCCACCTTCTATCCCTCTTCTCTATGTCGACTGCACTTTGTCGACTCCGACTGCATTGTCACTCTCACTTACGTCTCCCTCTTAGAGACTCGGCTATACGAAACTTGCACCTGAAGCTATGTCCATCCGAAAAGGGCCTTTCTGGAACTTTGTGTGTCATTCTCCGTGCCGGGATATCGTCTGTAACCTACTCTCCGCCAAGGTCGCGACTCCCGCCTCACCAGCCGTAAAAGATCAAGTCCACTCTGCTTTATCTCAGCCAGGCAGACTTTAAACAAATCGTCACCAGTTATTTCTATGGGGTGTTCCTATACCAATTTTGTATAAGCTACCTAAGCAGTTGAACAAGCGTTCTAGAGTTGTGAATTCTGAATGTTTTCGAGCTGTAATTTTGCGTACTTAGCGCACTTATAACAGCCGAAATTATTCCCAGTCCGCTGGATGTATGCCACACATTAAAAATTTTAGCTCCGCTTACATAAGGATGGTTAAGTAATTTTGACAGCCGTCCGAAAGGATCATGTTTGCGTGGTGTTTTTCAAGGGCCAGTGTGAAGATTGGGTTTTAAAATGTTTCTGGGCAGAAGGTATTGGCTGTCCCACGCGTTAGTGCTTGTCTGTATCCAGGGAGGGTGTTATGGGACAGCAGGGTAAGGGTGTGTGTCCTGGACTGTCCCTTACCTTTGATACGATATCAAACACCTCTAAGGTGTTTTTGTGTGTGTTTGCGGAGGTGGGGGTTTGTTGGACAACAGGTAGAGCTTTCTGGACTGTCCCTTCCTTTTAATGCTTGCCAGACAATTTGTTGAAAAGCTATGTAATTTTTTTCGAAAAACCAATTAAAGTTGATAAATCTTTTCATTAAGGCAATTGTAGTAATTACTTCATTTCTATTTGGCAATTGATGCTGATATTGTTGGTTGATGCTGCAAACCTTTTGCAATTCCCAATTGTTTATGGTGTTGGTAAATACTTCTTTCTTCCTTCCTTCTTCTTCTGTCATATCTTTTTTATAGTTCTTTCCATCTTCTTCGTTCTGGCTTCCAATTTACTTGACGGTCCTTGGAATTAAGACTACCTCCCATGACCTCAACATGTCATGTTGTCTATAATGTTGTTATTGGAGGTGTGTTTAATGTTTTATGCAGCTGGAATTATGTTATATGATATTGTTCATATAATTATTCATTTTTTAGTATGTATTATTTATTGTATGAGAAGAAAATAGTTACTATTTTTATAGATAATTTTATTATAACTCTTTTGTATTATGTAATACAACTAATATAGTTATTTATTGTTACTAATTTATTAATTATAATCAGTACGATTTATTAATTGTAGCAGCAGGGAGGGTGAATCCTACAAAATTTTGCTCGTAAAGTTAACCTAAAATAAGGGTTCCTATAGAGGCTGAAAAAAGGTCAATAACCCTAAACCAAAATATCTAACTTTTATATTACCGTACGGACGGTTAAAAACCGCATAATAAATAGTATGAGGTGAGCTCAGTTTTGTTATACTATTATTGACATTTTTACCCTGACTTTATCGAACTATTTTTTCGTTAAAAACTCTAGCAAAAATTTTGTAGAGATTCACCCTCCCTGCTGCTCATGATTTATCAGAGATTAACCAAATATTTTATCTAGACCTATACGATATCTGGATCTTGGGTCATGTAGATTTATTGCTATAAATCCAAACGGAACTTATTGTGTTTTAGAAAAGAAATTTTTAAATTTAATTATGTCCATATCCCCTGAACACCAGGTATAGTAAATATTTCGCAAGGTAGAATTATCTACTCCATTAAACACAACCAAAATTTTCTCTGATCACTCTAGGTATTTGTGTATATCTTTGAGTAACATAAATCACGTGTGTTTTTGTGATGACCTCGAGAAAATATTCTAGCTGGATTAGATTGTTTGTCCAACATCACATCATCATATACTACGAGATTATTAATGAATCCATCCAAATCATCTACAGATGGGGCTTCATCTATATCTGTGATAAAGTCAATAATATATTCACCGTCTTTATTAACTGATTTTGCCTTTTCATTAAAATCTTTAAGTACTTCGTAACAATGCTGATCATCCACAGATGGGGCTATTAAATATAGTTTGTTCCATCTCATCCATCTCATTATTAAATTTAATAATAATTGTGTTTTACCCGATCCAAATGGACCTATTATAATCATTCTTATCGAATTTGGTAATGCTGGATGGTGCTTTAC
>JAEAOA010000009.1:0-20309 GCA_016746295.1 Potamilus streckersoni | reverse complement strand
GATGATGTAAACAATGCTTCAATCTGATATTTTTTTTATTTTAATTATTTATTTAAAACGGAAATAGGGTATTATCATAATCGTCATCACATATAGCTCCTGCTGGGGCTTAGGTCGCCAAAAACTCTCCTAAGCCATCACGGTCTTGAGCAAGTCTCTCCAGCTGTCACTCGTGTGGCCTGTCTTCTTAAGGTCCCGCCGCCAGCTGTTTCTTGGCCGGCCTCTCTTTCTTTTCCCCTGTGGGTTCCAGGTTAGTGCATGCCTGGTGATACTGGATGCAGGCTTATGGAGTGTGTGGCCTATCCATCTACAGCGTCGTTGGATAATTTCTTCCTCTGCAGGCTGTTGTTGTGTTTCTGCCACAGTTGTTCATTGCTGATTTTGTCTGGCCAGCGAATTCAGAGGATTATTCTGAGGCAGGTATTGATGACTATCTGGATCCTTTTCATATTAGTTGTGGTGGTTCTCCAGATCTCAGTTCCATAGAGTAGGACAGGTTTTACAATGATGTTGAACATTCAGATCTTGATATTAGTTGTTAGTTCTCTGTATGACCAGACATTTTTCAGCTAGCAGAATGCTATTCGTGCCTTGCTGATAAGGGTCTTAATATCGCATCAGTTCCACCCTCTTTGGCAACTGTGCTGCCAAGGTAGGTGAAGCTCTCTACCATTTCCAGCTTGAAGCTTGATAGGTGTCGAGTTTTCTGTGTTGACCTTCAGGTTCTTACTCTATCCTTTGTTTACATTAAGACTAGCACTTGCTGATGTTTTTGCAATGATGTTGGTCTTTTCTTGCATCTGTTGTTGGGTGTGAGAGAGAAGAGGTCATCGGCAAAGTCAAGGTCATCAAGTTGTGTCCAGATGGTCCACGGTATGTCATTTTATTTGTGGGTTGTTGGTGACTTCATTATCCAGTCTATCCCAAGCAGAAAAACAAACATCCTTTTCTCACTCCTGTCCTTACTTGGAAGTCGCTGGTAGGTTGCCGTCCATGGAACATTCTACACGTCATTCCCTCGTATTAGTTCCTTATGATGTTTGTGATTTTTCCTGGTACTCCATAGTGCCTCTGTCTATCAATGCTATCGATGGCCTTTTCGTAGTCGATGAAATTGACATAGAGCGGCGAGTTCCATTCCAGTAACTGTTCCACGATTATGCGCAATGTTGCAATATGGTCAGTGCGTGATCTATTTTTCGAAAACCAGCCTATTTGTCTCGCAGCATTGGATCGACGGCGTCTTTTATCATGTTCAGTAGGACTCGACTGAACAATTTGCCTGGAATGGATATCAGAATTATACCTCTGTAGCTGGAGCAAGAGCTGATGTCACCTTTCGAGCTTGATGCAGTAGCCTTTTTTCCAGTCGGAAGGGATTTCTTCTGCTTCCCAGATATGGCTAACGAGTGTATAGAGCATCTTCACGCTGAACTCTACGTCTGCTTTCAGTGCATCTGCTATAATAATGTCAGGTCTTGCCGATCTGTTATTTCTAAGTTGATTGATGGATGCGTGTATCTCATCTTTGGTCGGTATGCTGAAGTTAATCGAGAGGTCGCTATCAGCCGGATGGATATCAGTGGTTTTTGAGGAGCTGGTCTATTTAGTAGTTCTTCAAAGTGCTTCTTCTTTCACAGGTCTTTCAGTCTTGCTAAACGTTCCAGACAGCTTCTTCATGGTGGCATACAGACCTCACATGTTTTCCTGGTGCGCTGCCTCCTTTGTTTCTCTCGATAAAAACTCTACATACTTCCGCTTGTCTTTTTTTATCTTTTTCTTCTCAAGCCCGTTTACTTGAGAATATTCATCCTGAGATTTGATCTTTCTAGCTCGTGTGCGACTGTTGTTAACTACTGCATTGATCTGTTTCCTTCTCTCTATCTCTTCCAAGGGTTGTTCAGACATCCAGTCTTTCTGGTTGGATTTCCTGGTCCCCATGACCTCTTTACAGGTTGAGGTTCATACCTTTTTCACACCTACCTTGCCACTTTTTCTGTAGTCTATTCTTCTAACAGCAAGTTTGGGGTCTGAAACCCCTTATAGAGTAAGATGGTAAACTCCCTTTGTTTAAGCAGATCTTTCAAAAGTGTGGTGTTGTAGTGCTGTCGGTGGTTTTTCCCTGCTGTCCAGTTTCTCTTCGACTTTAGCTTCAGCCGGACAACCAGGAGATGGTGATCTGATGCAATGTCTTTCCCTCGTTTGACTCTGTCCTCTTGTAGAGATCTTCGGAATTTCTTTCCAATGCAGACGTGGTCAATTTTGATCTCTGTTGTTCAGTCTGGTGATGCACAAGTTACCTTACGTACGTTTCTGTGTTGGAAGACACTTCCACCAACGACCAGGTTGGCAAATATATCCCCATTTTCATTCATCTCCCCTACTCCTTCCCGCCCTGTCACTTTCGCATAGCTCCGGTTGTCATTCTCAATCTTAGCATTGAAGTCTCTCTTGACGATGGTGATTTTCGTTTCGAACAGTCCTGTATGATGGTTTGAAGTTTGTTGTAGAAACTTTCTGTCTCTTCTTCCTCAGCATTATTGGTTGGAGCATTGGACTGGAAAATATCCATGTTGATCATATATATATATATATATATATATATATATATATATATATATATATATATATATATATATATATATATATATATATATATATATATATATATATATATATATATATATATATATATATATATATATATCGAGAGAGTGCGGTACAAGCAGACATGGACGATGAAAAGGCAGTCATTAATGTTTGAATGACGGAGAAATATACAAAGTTCAAAATCAGTAACATAAGAAACAAGAAGCAAAATTGGTTAAAAGTTCTTAAAACAGGCAAACTATATATATATATATATATATATATATATATATATATATATATATATATATATATATATATATATATATATATATATATATATATATATATATATATATATATACTGTAATTATACCTACAAGGTTTTTGAACAAAATTAAAAAACAGGATTATCGTACCTATCACAAAGAAAACCTAATGTTTTGACTTAAATCTAGGCCAGGTCAATATCTCACCGAATAGCTTCGTATTTTAACACCCATCTACTTTTTAAGGTAGGAGGCATGAACATAATTTTCGTAAGCATAGTATTTATAAATTCATACAGAAGCTAGACCTGTAATGTGGTATACATTTACTTTGAGTAAGAAGGCTTGAAAATGGGTTGGCTTGTTTGTCAAAGTTAGACTAGAATTGGAGATCAAATGCGTAAAGACTGCAAATGAACAGTTGATCTGGCTTATGAATTTATAAATAGCTGCTATAGGGTTAAATATCTAAAAAAACGAGATGGTTGAGGGGTGATGACAAGTATTCTAATTTGTTATAGTATTAGTGAAATTTATTCATACACAAGGCACAAACCGATTGTCTTAAGAGGGGTTGATGTCAGTGTTGATACAGTATAAAAGCCGCCAGTTGTACACGGTATCAACCTGATTACCAGAGTCATAACCTCGCAAGCATGCCTTCTACAAAGATCATCAGATTTTGTTGGTAGCTTCAGTGCAATTTTTCCTATTTTTCTGCAATTGGTCATTCTAGGAATTCACCAAGCAAAGAGTTCAGTCAGATCCAAAGGACGGACACTATGTCTGATTTTTTTTAAAAAATCAGCAACATCTACAAAATGAACAATGGGAATTTTATCACGGCTAAATTATTCGTGGAGATTTTAATGAATTGCATGAAAAGCATGGTGTAATAATAATAATAATAATAATAATAATAATAATAATAATAATAATAATAATAATAATAATAATAATAATAATAACAATAATAAAAATAACAATAATAAAATTAATAATAATGATGATGATGATAATAATAATAATAATGATAATAATAATAATAATAACAATAATAAAAATAACAATAATAAAATTAATAATAATGATGATGATAATAATAATAATAATGTTCACATTTATTATTATTATTATTATTATTATTATTATTATTATTATTATTATTATTATTATTATTATTATATGTAAACAGGTACGAAATATTTTATTGGTTAAATATTATAGCAAAAATTGAGTATGTCTGAAAAACATATGCCTATCTGTAGCTGGTATAAGATTACATGAGGAAAGTAAGTCTTTGTCATTTAGGCGGAGCTCCGCATGAGTTTTAAATTGTAATATATATCAATAAAATGTGCCTGAATATGCGGTCTTGTTTGAAGTAACCTTGAACATATTTCGTGTCACATATCTTGATTAAAAAATACTCCTCAATGATAGCAAAACTAACTCCCGTCGTCGAACTTTTCACAGATGTGGTTTTGGGCACATGTATTTTTTAAAGTATGCATGTTTACATGCGCGTCTGTAGTCGTTATCTTGATGACTAATAGTAAATCTAAGTAGATGATATATAATTCTATTTTATATAAGAATATAAATGTAACCAATTCTAAAGCTGTAGCTGTTTAGGTACTTATAAAAAGATGAAATAATTACAGCACCTTGTATTGATAAAAATTGCTCTTAACCAATTACATTTTCTTCACCTAATTACCTATGGCTTCACTGCGACACATTGCGTTCTCGACATAAACCATTTAAATAAAATGCATGAATAGTTCGATATTTCGATTTTGAAAAGAGTCATTTTTAGCGGCCATGGGACATAACCCACTTCTATAAAACTCACTAAAAAGGTCGACATTTCAAAGGAAACAAATATGACAAAAGGCAGGTCGTAGTGGCCAAGGGACATAACCCACTTCTATAAAATTTGCTCAAAGGTCGACATTTCAAAGGAAAAAAACGTTACAAGAGGCAGGTTTTAGTGGCTAAGGGATATGACACACTTAAAAAAAACCCCGCACAAACACGTCAATATTTCAAAGGAATAAAGCGACAAGAAGCAGGCTTTAGAGGTCATTGACATAAGATAGATCTTTCAGACAAAGATATGTTGACAAAATGAGCTGTGTATTGTATCTAATCTTTATAAGAATTAAAAAAGCAATCTACAATACAATTTTTTTTAAAAATGAGAGCTGGTTTCATGAATTAATTGTTAGCATGGGCCTGAAACGTTTCTCCTCGTCTTCTTGTTAATAATGAAAAACGTCTCATACCGAATTTTAAGGTGCCCAGAACATTATGTTTCTTAACATGGCCAAGAAGTAAAACTAATTTCGGTTTTTTGAATTAGCGTCAATAAATATTTTGTCAATATTTATTATATTTTTGTTTCTTGTTGAATATCTAACTGAAAAAGGACACATTCAACAACCGCCAATGTATTTACTATTATAATTTATGTATTTACTATTTCTTCTAATGAAACTATGAGCGATCTCGGGACATAGAAGACATAAACCATAGAAGACATAAACTATAGTCCAAATCCCCAAGTCATGAACTATTAGTGATACAAGCATAAATTATTGTGCACCAAAGAAGCCTCGATAGCTCAGTCGGTCGCGCGTCTGACTCTTTAGCCGCCAGCCCAGATGAAAGTGTCCTCAGTGTGTTCATCGAAAAGTCACTTAACTCCCATGCCCTCGGCATGATACAGCCAAAAATATGTCTTACGTCATGTTGTTGAAACCAACAAAAAGAAAACAAATAAAATGCACGATAGACAGGAATATGTATTGCTAATTATTAACATTCCTATTGTGTCCAGTTTAAACATAAACTGGAATGCATAATAATGGGTCACACTAAATAAGACCCGACTTTTAGGACAATGATAAGAGGTTTACTATCAAAGTACGAATTAACCGCTTTTCCAAAAATCATACTTAACATATATTTCACATATGTTCCTAGTATCAATTATAAATTCCACAAATCAGGTTTTTCTTTTACATTCATTATAATATTAAATCTCAGTTTGAAAACACACGTTAGCATGAAAAACAAGAATCATTATGAATAATGAAAAACTAAATAACTCACAAGTGCTTTAATGTAACCTACTGTAAGTACATGTGTAAATGCATGGATTAGTCCAGTTCACAATAAGATCGTAGTATGACGCTTGTGCTGCTCTAATGGGTTTAATCTTTTTTCCTTATAATAAGAGCATAAGTAGAATATATATATATATATATATATATATATATATATATATATATATATATATATATATATATATATATATATATATATATATATATATATATATATATATATATATATATATATATATATATATATATATATATATATATATATATATATATATATATATATAACATGCGCTGAGTGAATAAATGAAAGCTCTGTCTTCTTTAGTGAACCTGTTCCAGCAAGAAAATACATAGTCAAAATTATGGCAACTGAGTGTTCGTCGTCAATTCTTTTTTCGCTGAATCTAGTGCATTGGTGAAATCTGAATGCGGTATGAAAACATTTTCAGAGCGCTTGGTTGAACCTTCTTGAAGGTGCTACGGAGCTGACAGTAATGAGTGTCTAAAACTGAGAAGAACCACGTTTCTCACTTGTTAGAACAAGATACGATGGAATTATTTGATACATTCTTGTTTGATAAATAAATGCTGAGAATGTGAAACATGACAAAGTAGTAGACACATTTGAAAAGTTCTACATAGAAGAAGCAGACGAAACCTACGAACGGTACCATATCAAACAGGTGAGAATATAGATGCATACGTGTTTTAGCTCTAAGGTCACTAACGAAGTACATAACTATGGTGAATATCAGGATAGTGATATACTAAGAGATAGAATGGCCTTTGGCATCAGAGAAAACGAAACACGAGACAATAATGTAACTTTTTGAACTGGCAAAAATACTTATACCGCAATCGAAACAACACAAAAAGAGGTAACCTATGAATGAGAATGAAAAGTCAGTACTATCTCAAAGGAAACATAAAACGTTTTGAAGTCACGTGGAGGGCGACTACTGTGGATAAAACATGAAACAAAGAATTAGTCATGCCCGGTTGTTGGAAACATGTGCACTGTATTTTTTAAAGAAACATTTTGTAGTAAAATGTAAACAAAAACCTACAGAGAGGAAAGTACCAACATGAAATATAAGCTATTAAGGGCTATGAATTATTGATCAGGATTCGAGTTTTAGCAGTGATGATGACTTTTATTGACAGTTGAATAATCGGATACAAGAGAGAGAGAGAGAGAGAGAGAGAGAGAGAGAGAGAGAGAGAGAGAGAGAGAGAGAGAGAGAGAGAGAGAGAGAGAGAGAGAGAGAGAGAGAGAGAGATTCACAATTTAAAACGCAGTACATCTGAATCTGACTCACCGGGCCCATTTTGACTGATGTCGAATCCTTTTGTGTAGCTTTTCAGTTTCTCTGACGTACTGAAGGCCATAGATCTTACATGTGATGAGATAAATCACATTCTCTGTTTTGCACGTTTTGTTTGGACCATGTATGTTTAGTTTTTCTTTAGTCACTGTGCTAGTGAATGTCTTGGTCTCTATCATATGTTGACAGGTTTTGCATCTTTTATCGCCACAGGGTCCAGATTGACTAGGTTGGTTTTGACTAGCGATTGGCGTTAGCTTTGCCCTCACTAGGATGTCCTTTAGGTTTTTTGGTAAGCTACTACAGGTTTGTTCGGAAGTATTAGGTTTAGTATGTCTGACGATTGCACGGTTGGCCAGTGGTTTCCGATGATTTTACCTACTTTGGGATAATCTGGGTGATAGGTCAGAATAAATGGTATAAATGATAAACCTTCATAGATCTGATTGGATGACAAAAAAGCTGTACAGAAGCGCGATCGCAGAACACTTCTCCCCTGGCCACATTTTCAATGATATAATACTTATCGCTATTGCTAACAACCACAGCTGGAGTTCCGAAACCAGGAAGGAAAAGGAATCATACTGGATATGCCGCCTTAGAACATTGAAACCAAGCGGTCTAAACCAAGAAGACTAGAAAATGAAAACTATGCACTAGTAGAATTTAACATTTTCTAAATCTTCTTATTATCCTTCAATTTTTACTATAAGAATAACCGGTACAGAATCAAATATCCGGGTTATAATCTGCGTTACATAAATGTACAAAAAGTAAAAATAGATGTCGCTTTGACTTGTAGACTTTTAGGGAATTATACGCCGTTTTCAGTTTCCGCAACTAGTCTATACAAGCTGGTTGTATTTATAGTTTTAACACATGTGGAGACAGCCATGTAGAGGTTTACAAAGACAACGTTTTTGTGTTTATTTATTTGTCGTATATATGTTTTGTATTTGCCTTTGAAAAAGACTCATTAAGAGTCGAACGCGCTTAGGCTAGTTAGTTACTAGTTTCGTACTGTTCGTCGTCAGTTTATGGCATCTATTTTAATTAATCCCTGACACACGTGATCCCTTGGTGGATCCAGTACGCTTGAAAGGGTTGTTATTCGCCATATATATATATATATATATATATATATATATATATATATATATATATATATATATATATATATATATATATGTATGTATGTATGTATGTATGTATGTATGTATGTGTGTGTGTGTGTGTGTGTGTGTGTGTGTGTGTGTGTGTGTGTGTGTGTGTGTGTGTGTGTGTGTGTGTGTGTGTGTGTGTGTGTGTGTGTGTGTGTGTGTGTGTGTGTATCTTAATAACACTACTGGGGTCCAACATATCTTTGAAAAATGTCTTCCAAACCAAACATAAGTAATCGGATGGAGATCTTTTCCGAACTCGAATGATTATATACATGCAAATCCGGTTAAGTCAAAATCTGGTAAGGGTCCATTTATCGAAACTCTGGTCATGTTATGTGTAGGGTGTCCGAATCTGTCAAAGTATTTAGTAAAATAATAAAATAAAATAGAGACAAACAGTCATACATACAATTATAGTGTTATAAAAGATATACGATTTCACAATTGAAAAGAAAATTATACAATTTTATATAATACATTGGTATTAAGGCCCTTAGGATACAAAGTATCTAATTTATGAATCCAATAAGTCTCTTTTATAAGTCTGTTCTTGTCTCAATGCACATTATCTATTGGCATGAAAGAAAAATCGAGTAGACAGTGATTATGGGTGTTTAAATGTGTAGAAATATTAGATGAAAACTGAGGATATATAATTTTTAATATGAAAGCGATGACTATTCATTCTTTTAGAAACTTGTTGAAGTGTTTGTCCAACATATTGCATGTTACATTTTTGACAGGTTATCAAATAAATCACGTTAGTTGATATGCAGTTAGTGTTAAAACGTAGGGAAAATGTCTCTTTTGTGTTAGCGCTACTAAAAAAAATTACTTTCTCTTATGTTTGCACATTGAGAGCATCGATGTCTATTACATTTAGATGACGAGAATTGTCCTTTTTTGTTTTTGTTTCTGTATGTTTAGTTCTAATTAAAAAATCTTGCAAATTCTTGGGTCTCTTATAAGCAACAATAGGCTTATTGTTGCAAAGGGATTTTACGCTGTTTTTATTTGATAAGTTTATGAGACTCCAATATTTATTAATTATAAGACCTATATTAGGTAATGAAGGATTGTATTGTATTGTAAAAGGAACTATATTTTTCTCCATTGTACAATTAGCTGTATTTAAAGCCTCATTTTGAGTAAGATTACGGGTTTTGTTCAGCGCAGAATCAATGATATGTACTGGATAAATTCGGTTTTGGAAATATGTTTTTAAATCATTCAACGAATTTTGTAATTGACAATCATCTGAAATAATGCGTCGGTATCTTTTAGCCTGGCTATATGGTATACCGTTTTTACATGACATTGGATGGCATGAAGAATATTCTACATACTGGTGAATGCTAGTTTCTTTGTCATGAATATTCGTAGAAATAGTGTTATCAATATGTTTAATTACGTTTACATCTAAAAATGAAACATGCGTATTTGATGCAGTATAAGTAAATTTAATTGTCGGATGAAAATGATCTAGGCGATTAATGAATTTCTCCAGTTCTTCAGTTGAATGGCTCCAGATCATAAATATGTCATCTAAATATCTAAATCATACTGATGGATTAAACTTTTCTTTGTTAAGGAAATCTTTTTCTACTTTACCCATGAAAAGAGAAGCGTATGAAGGAGACATATGACTACCCATTGCTGTACCCATTACTTGGATGTAATTTTTATTATTAAATTGAAAATAATTATTTTCCAGGATAAGTTTTATTATTTTACAAATATCTTCACTAGACAGTGTGCTGTTATTATGATTGTTATCAAGAAAATATTTACACGCTTCAATACCATCTGTATGCGGAATGTTGGTATACAGTGATGCTACATCTAATGGTACCAACACCATCTGTATGCGGAATGTTGGTATACAGTGATGCTACATCTAATGATACCAACATTGAGTTATCAGATAGCTGTGGAATAGACTTCAACTTTTTGATGAAATCAGTGGTGTCTTTAATGTATGAAGGAAGTGATTTCATCAAAGGTTGTAAAATACTATCAATAAATTTCGATATATTTTCAGTATATGAATTACAACCTGATATAATTGGTCGCCCTGGATAATTTAAAGGTAAATTATGATCAGGATTTTTATGAGTTTTGGGTAATATGTAGAATTGAGGAGTGCGTATGTAAAGAGGGAAAGTATCAAATTCTTCAAATATGCAATTATTAGTTTTAGCGATCTCATTAATGCATGTTGAAATTTTTGATTTAATTTCCATTGACGGGTCTTCTTTAATATGTTGGTAGTATTTTTCTTCATCTAATTGACGTTCAACTTCTTTAACATAATCTTCTTGATTCATAATAATAATATTGTTTGATTTATCAGCCTTTTTAATCAATATACTATCGTCATTCATTAGACTATATAAAGACTTAATTTCGTCCCTAGAAATTTTACTATAATATCGCTTTCGATGATTCTGATGTAATATCTCTTTCGTGATTGCGTAAATATAAAAATCTAAACATGAATCACGTCCATTAGGTGGTGTAAAAGATGATTTCTGTTAAAATAACCCATTTTTTAGAATGAAAAGAATCCAATTTAACCTCTTCAGTGTTGTATGATTTATCATAAAAAAATTCTTTTAATCTTAAGCGTCTAGAAAAGTTAAAAATTTCTCCAGCTAATTTAATTTTATCGTGATATTTCGGTTTTGGACAGAATTTTAACCCTTTCCCTAACAATATATAGTCATTATCAGTTAATTTTATACGCAAGAGGTTCAATACGGTTTCTTTACCTCTCTTAATTTTTCTTCGCATTTTTTCGATCTTCCACTTTCTTCTATTTTTGAATCTTTTAAATCTCCTATTTGTCTTTCTTGAGACGTCGTCTCTATTAGTCCTTGTAGAATTTTTACTAAGTTTGTTAATGTCTTCCTCATGGTTATTGTTTCTGATTCCCCCAATTTTACGGCTTCTGCGTACGTCCTCTTCGTTGTGCCCTGAGGAGTCAAGTTTTTCAAGTTTATCCTACTCAAAATGAGGCTTTAAATACAGATAATTGTACAATGGAGAAAAATATAGTTTCTTTTAAATATAGTACAATCCTTCATTACCTAATATAGGTCTTATAATTAATAAATATTGGAGTCTCCTAAACTTATCAAATAAAAACAGCGTAAAATCCCTTTACAACAATATCCCTATTGTTGCTTATAAGAGACAGACCCATAAATTTGCAAGATTTTTTAATTAGAACTAAAGATACAGAAAAAATAAAAAAGGACAATTCTCGTCATCTAAATGTAATAGACATCGATGCTGTCAATGTGCAAACATAAGAGAAAGTAGTTTTTTTAGTAGCGCTAACACAAAAGAGACATTTTCCCTACGTTATAACACTAACTGCATATCAACTAACGTGGTTTATTTGATAACCTGTCAAAAATGTAACATGCAATATGTTGGACAACCACTTCAACAACTTTCTAAAAGAATGAATAGTAATCGCTTTCATATTAAAAATTATAAAGATCCTCAGTTTTCATCTAATATTTCTACACATTTAAACACCCATAATCACTGTCTGCTCGATTTTTCTTTCATGCCAATAGATATTGTGCATTGAGACAAGAACAGACTTATAAAAGAGTCTTATTGGATTCATAAATTAGATACTTTGTATCCTAATGGCCTTAATACCAATGTATTATATAAAATTGTATAATTTTCTTTTCAATTGTGAAATTGTATATCTTTTATAACACTATAATTGTATGTATGACTGTTTGTCTCTATTTTCTTTTATTATTTTACTGATTCAGGTTTCATTAGAGACTCATGCATCTTTTAGATCCTGTCATATATGTATATATATATATATATATATATATATATATATATATATATATATATATATATATATAGTTGTGATTATGCATTGATTTTTATGACGTTACCTAATGACGTAATTTTTTTATGAAGTTACGTAATGACGTAATTCTTATTTTAGCCTGTAAAGACGTCATCCGTTTATTTCAAAACATTTTGTGCCTGAAGAAGCATATATTATATGAGAAACTTGTTGCACGGAATTATCGGCGTTTGTGTTGTTTTTTTTTAATCCCAATTCAAAGTATTTAGAACATTCTCCACATCCAAGAAAACTCCCAGGATAACATGCAGCCATATCGATGGAGATAACATCATTATACTCGTATTTAGTATTCCATAATCCACCGTGCCCATATTCTATGCAACTTTTTTGTATATCCTCAATAAATTCTGATCTTGTCGGTCTCCAAACATTTTTCTCTTGAGCGAAATGCGCTTCTACCGATGGTACTGTAAAACAATTATTTATTAGTTGTCTAACTTTGACATCGTCAGAAGTATATTTTAGTGCAAGATTTCTCATTTCTTCATACAGAGATTCTGTACGATAAATATCACCATTAGGTCGTACAAATTGATCGTAATCGTGTTCCGAACATTGAAATAACCAAACAGATACAGGATCACTTTTACTAATATTTTTAATAAAATCAAATATATGACCATTATAAAATTTTACCATTCTGTCTCGTGGATATATTGTTACAGCATCAGTCCATGCATGTGCATTATGATCAATAATTGTTATAGGACTTCCATTTTTTGTATATTTTGGTTTGTACAATATCTCTCCTGTTAACGATTTTACTGTTATTGGAAATCTTAATAACTTTTCTAGCTCAGCAACATCCTTAATTAATGCACCAGAATTTTTAACAGTTTATGCCCATTTACATATTTTTTACGTCTTAAATCTGTTAAGCCATTACCACGCATCGCATTTGTAAAATGTTCAGCAATGCGCTCCGCAACACAGTTTATTCTTGACTCGGATAGTCTCATCGGTTTGAGATCCGACATACTAGGTTTATCATTCAGTAAAAATAATCCATATACCACAGCAGTAACTGGATACCCTCGCTCAAAATACGGTTTATCAATAACAGTCAGTATTCCAGGTTTGGCTTTGTTACTTTAAAATATCGTTTTATTATTTCCAGACTGTATATGAATGGATTCTCTCTTGTCACGAATCACCCAAATATCATCTTCTGTCTCCACAATAAATTTTATTAAAGTAAAATATTTTTGATTATCTAGGTGGTTAATAATTACTTACCCTCGTTCGTCGTTCATAACATTAATATTGGTTTTAACTCTGAAAGTTGACCACACATGAACAGCACCGTCTTCAAGAAATTTCGTTTTGGCCTCACGGATACTTTTAGTTATATCTGCATTTGTTAAAGCTAGATCTTTCATCGAAACACTAAATTTATATCCTAATAGTCTGTCAAGATCAAATCTAGTAGTAGATGGTTCAATTGCTGATAATTCCTCCATCATTATAATTAAGACAAATATTCAAATTGAAATTTAATATATATATATATATATATATATATATATATATATATATATATATATATATATATATATATATATATATATATATATATATATATATATATAATGATTCAAACAGAAAATAAATGTGTTTGGTTAACAATTGGACATATTTCTTATTGTAATAAGTCATGCGTAAACAAATACTGCGGTTACAATATGCAAAGTATCAGACATGGAAGTACCGGCACAAAACCATGCATTCAATGTGGTATTGGAGTTAGAGGAAAAACGCAATTATGTGAAAATTGTGGAGGTAAAAAATATAGGGAACTTAAACGATATTATGTCAAAAAAAGATACATCGACAGGTAGATCCCCTATAAAGACAGAAAAGGATTATCTAACCGGATTTCAAAAATAATGATTTAAACAAATAAATATTATATACAAATGGAGCAAAAAGAATTTATGAGATATCCAATATATACGAATTACGAAGCATCCAGAGATGGTGTTATTGGAAATTGTAGACTAAAGAAAGCACTCGGTAGTCTTAATAATATTGGTTATTTTAAATTTAATATGAACGGAAATAAAAATTATTATTCACATTGATTTATCTTTGAGTGTTTTTATGGGAAAATCAAAGATGGATTTATTATTGACTACATTGACTTAATTCTGCGCTGGAATTCTTCATTAATCTGTTCTAACTGATAACTACCAGTTGGAATACTAACTACCTGCCAATCGGGAGTTCTATCAGATTTATTTTTATTTGCGTATACTAATGAATTATTTGCTGGTAATCCACCAAATAATTTTGATCTAATATTAGGCCAGCTATAATAAACACGTAATTGAGCTAATTCTATCTCTTTTACTGAAATTGCAGTTGGAAAATTAACGCTGAATTCAGGATTGGTCGAACTTATTGATATCATGGTAGTTTTTGAAGGAGTTGTATTAGCGACGATCTGCTGTAATAACTCTCTTGACTCGATATCCAAGCGATGTTCAGTTGCTGACATTATCGTTATTATTATTGTTTAATTCTCCATTTATTTTGTCAACAGAATCACTAACAATTTTGATTGCTTCATCGTAGGTTTTAATTATCGTTACGAACTTTTCGTCAGATAGTTTACCATCACTAAGATACGTGGAAATATATCCAGATAGTTTAGAGTATGTTGTTGTTGCTGTGTACAATTTTATCATATACTCACGCAATTTGTCATTCGCACATGTAGCTATCTTTTTAGCAATAATACTAAGAATGCCTGCTATAGTTGTTGAAGTTGAAACAATAATTGTTATAATTGCTGGAGCTGTCATTGCTAATGTTGATAATATTAATCCGGATCCAGCAACAATAGCAGAAACTAAATACACAATTATATCAATGACGACCATACGTCTACGATATTTTTCTACTTTTACTGTATAATGGTCGATGGTACTTTTTAGTTTGGCCAGACATTCACATGCTTGATTATATCTGTGACGTTGAACGTCGAAAGATGACGTAGTTATTTGATCCATTATACTATGATGTTAAGTAGTTAATTGAGTTACAAATTCCAAACACCACCAGTAATTAGCTGAGGCCATATATTTATCAGACGATTCCAGAATAATGTTTCCTCGGAATCTTTATCTAATACTACAGATATAGTTCTAGAAATATTACCAGTTGATGGAAATGTGGTAAATATTCTAAAATCTGCACCGCTAAGTACGGATATCCTTTATACACCAGCGACTTTTGCTGTGTATTTGATGGGGTTTTTTCTGGCGTCCACACTCCAGATCCAGATGCAATTGTATACACAATATTTTTATATGCTGGTGAGGAATTTTAACCAGACTAGTTTTCTGAACAATATCCGGAATTCCACTAATAATATCGTTGAGTTTTGTGTTAATAACAGTAAGTTTTATATCACATTTGATGGACTTCCAAAAATTTCGTTATAAGTCCTATTCACGTTTCTGCGAAAACTCAAAAATGTGTTCACGTGACCGGCAAAATCGGTTTTGAGTGTGGCAATTTCGTTAGTGATTGGAACTTTTTTATCATCGACGTATTTTTTGTAGCAGCATCAAACTCAGATTCTGGTGTTTTTAAATTACTAATACTATTATGGTTCATATTGAGAAATGCATGCATTCTATCACCGTTGGTTAATACGTACTTAGATTCTTGATCGTCAACATATTTTTTTGTTGTAGCATCACTATCTGTAGTTGGATTTCCAAGATCGGTAATTTTATTTTTGTTCATAATAATATCCCCACTAAATACACCGCCAATCTTCTTGACATAATCGTTAACTGACTTACCGGAATCTTGTATTTTACCCTGATCAGTAAAAGTAACGATATTATCAGCAACTGCAGTAGGAATTCGTATAAGTACGTCTGGTAGTCGTATATTGCTTGTCTTTAATCGTCCTTGTTTGTCCTGAAAAACAACTACTTCATTTTGATCCACATTTGTAAAATTTAATAAATCGTCGATTTCATTTCTAAGTTGATCAAGGGTTGAATATTTAGATAAATCACCTGGCTGCTGAGCTTTACCACGAGTAGATCTTCCGTAAATATCAACCATTATATTTACTGATGTCTGTTTAAATGTGACAATGTGGTATATTCATGCACGACTTTATGAGGTGGTTTTCCTTGCGGTGCCAGGAATATAGCATCAAGTACATTAAGTACTTCACGACCATATATTGGTGGATCAGTTAATGTTTGTGTAGATAACGTTGAATACCAAACTGGAGTACTTTGCATGCTGTTAGCATAGTCTAAAAATTTCTTTGGTGGCGCTAATCCATATGAATCAAAATAAGTACTTCCACGTGGATCAATTGCATACACTACCCAATGCGTGCCAGGTTCAGAGTTTTTATCGAGATTTATAATACCTGTTTCAGTATTGTTTGCTTGTTTTGGTAATTGATCGCGCATGAAAACACCTCTAAAGTTTTTTATTTTTAATTTTTTAACAGCATCGAGTAAATAAAAATTGGACATAGGCGATATCAGTAAACTGCCCGGGGAAGTCTTAGGCCTTTTCCGTACCATGAAGGCAGGGTCCCTGGTAATCTGAGACCTTTTCCCATATTTTAGATATTCCCTTTCCGGTCGCTTTCTTTAATGCCATGTCAGCAGCAGTTCCAACCGCACCTAATGCAGCTGCCTTTGCTACTGCTGGTGCTGCAGCGGCTATTAATGCTGGTAAAGCTGCGAGAAGGGGAAATATACCACCCGTTTTAAAAGCATCCTTAATAGCACCTGCAGAAAGACTAAGTTTGACGCCTTTATTTGATTTTTTTGCTTTATTAAAGTTTTTCAATTGACGCTCGGTTAACGATAATTTATTTGAACCGCTCATCTGATCTCGCTTTAACGATATTTTTATTCCACAGTTATTGTTTGATGCCGATTGTAGTCTTTTGATCGGACCAGGAGTCAGACTCACACTAACGTGATGATATGACATTATTAATATTATGAATGATCTAATTACATGTTCTCTACTGGAGCATCGAGTACTCTCATTCATCCACCAACACCTTCGAGTAATATTGATTTATCGCTAAGTATAACAGCAATTGCTCTGTAATTAGGAATAGCTCCAGCATCTCTATTAACACGAGCTCGAAAATGTATATTAACTACTGACTGTCTGGTTAAATCTAAATGAACTAGTGAAAAGTAATAAATATGATTTAGCGTTGTAAACTCCAGCTGCGATATTTGTAAACCAGTATCAATGTTTTGATCACGTCCCATAAACGACATAAGACGATGATATGCACGTGCTACATGATTTTGATCGAAATTTAACAAAATATCTTCGGATGGTTCTTGATGTCCGATTATTCTTAATGAAACTTCAGAAACACCGAGCTTATCAAATATCATGATACTACGCGTTTGATCATTTACTCGTGCAGTATTTTGAAGCGCAATAAATATATGTCGCAGTGCAGAAACACCCTGCTGAGAAGCTATTTGCCATGTGAATAAACCGTTAATTGTACTTTGAATACTATCTGTGGTTGTTGTTAACCATGATAACGCTGATTTACCGCCTTGACTCATAAAAGATAGTAACTAATCTTCTTTAGATATCGTCGGAGTCATTATTGGCATCCAGAGCGAAAATTTTGTTAGTATAACTCTACCAGCATCACCAACAGGTCGCCATATTGCATCATCGTCGGTTGTTTTTCGTACCAGCACAACTGTATGTTTAGCTCCAAAAGTCACTTTTCTGACATTTCTACAAAATCCAAAAATATGTGATAGTGGAATCACACATGAAAATCTTCTACTTCCACCCTGCAACATCGATCGACGTGATGTAAATCCCAAGTTGAAATTTGCATTCATCGATAATACTGCAGGGATAGTGTTGTCCCCGGCGGCATTTCTCACATTACCAATAGTTACGTTTCTGTAATCTAGAATATCAGTTGTATCTTTTGCAAGCATCATTGATGGACCAGCTGATCTTGAATAATCGTCACTGTATCTTGCAAGACCAAGTATTGTTGTAGCAACGTCGACATCTTTTTGAATTGATTCAATATTTTTTTCCGTCAATCATATACGTAGCGCTATCAAACAATGCCATAATACCATTATTAACAAAACCAACACTAATTTCGGCTGCATATTTAGTATTATCATTTTTTAAAATTTCACCTTCGATTTCAATGAATGCTTCTGAGGGCAGGAAATATCTACTTGTATCCTGAACCTGTAGTTCGATTCGTCCACGCTGATTTGGTGTTCGTGCGTCAAAAGAATAATACTGATAATCACGCACAGACTCGTCTTTGAGAATTGGTGCGTCCATGTCGAATGTGGGATCACTTATACGTTTAAACATATATATTATAATTATTATCTAAAACGAAGATCACTTCGGGAAGTGAGACCACTTCCTGCTATCAGACTAGCGGTTATATATTTTTCCTTCTCAGACATCGGGACATCAGCCAACTCTGCTAGCGGCTTGATTTATTATTTTACTTACACTTGCAGGCATCACTTCAGTGCTAGGCAATTTTACCGGCTGAGGTCGGACAGGTTGTGGTCTGCGTATTAAACGTGCTAGTCTATCTTTGATTGCCGAGAATGTTTTACTGGCAACATTACCAGCAGCGTCTATACCTTTTTCACGAACAACATCAATAGCTTTCATACCCAGCTGCTTTGCAATTGGTATTGCTTTGGGGGCTATTCTTCTAAATAGACCCTGAACAACATCACCTAACCCATCTCCGTAGGTTGCTCTGTAAATCGGTATTCGAGAGTTAATTGCCCTGACCATGGTAGGTCCACGTTAGGCACCATGCACAATCATTTTCTTATTAATTAACTTTATCACTTATCACTAATTGTATCTAATCACTGTGACTTAGTCACTATAATAGTCATAGGCAATTTCATTAACGAGAGACTGATACACATCAATATCCATAATACCGCCACTAAATAATCGTTTACAAATATCTGCTGCTTCATTAATGATTTCCGGGAAATTATTACCAGCTCGTTTTCCTCCGATGAGAATTTCTAGTCGTTCAACATCAGCGAGAACATTATTGGGACAAGCAGCATAGAGGCTGAACAGACAAATTTGTAAGAGACCTTATTTTTGAAAATTAAGGGTTCCTACGAAGGCTGAGAAAAAACATTTTTGCCTTAATAGTAAAAATTTCTTTAATTGACCAGATTTTTTGCTCGATTTATTCACTATGTGGTCACCACAAGTACGTCCTTCAGCCTCTCTGCTGCTATGAATTAACCAAAGATTTTATCTAAACCTACACGATACCTTGATCTAGGATCATGTAAATTTATCGTTATAAATACGAAAGGAACAGCTTGTGCTTTAGAAAAGAAATTTTTAAATTTAATCATATTCATGTCCCCTGAGCACCAAGTATAATAAATATTTTGCAAAGTATAATTATCTACGCCATTAAACACAACCAAAATAGTACAGTTATCTCTGATCACTTTAGGTATCTGAGTATATCTTTGAGTAACATAAATCACGTCAGTATTTTTGTCTTCCTCGAGAAAATGTTCTAGCTGGATTGGATTGTTTGTCCATCATTACATCATCATACACTACGAGGTTATTGATGAATCCATCCAAGTCATCTACGGATGGAGCTTCATCAATATTGGTAATAAAATCAATGATATTATTTTTGTCCAGTAATTTCGTATTTTGATTAAAATCTTTAAGTACTTCGTATCATCGTTGATCATCTACAGATGGCGCTATTAAATACAACTTATTCTACTTGAGCCATCGCATTATCAGATTAAGCAATAAGTGCGTCTTATCAGATCAGAAGGACCTATTATAATCATTCTGATAGAATTTGGTAACGCTGGATGGTGCCTTACTGGCTTTTT
>JAEAOA010000898.1:0-17708 GCA_016746295.1 Potamilus streckersoni | reverse complement strand
TGTGAGTTTAGTATAGTTTTGTTGGCTAATGGGGCTGTGAAAGTTTTTAAATTCCGCTAGCAACTTTTGATACAATTGTTCGAGATAATTGAAATACTCGCTGTTATCAGATCTGATGAGCGAAAGTTTTAACTTGTCACGTGTTCCATTAAAACATATACCTGATGTTTCATTATTAAATTCAACTGTCAATTGTTTACCGTCCATCATTAGATATTTGATGTTACTATTGTAGCTATTTGTCATTGTCAAATTTTCAAACATTATTTTATAAGTTTAGATAAAATTTTAGTCACAATGAAAATACCCAAAGGCAAATGTATCTACCCCATTTTTACAATAGCGTTTGTCATTAAAATTGTACAATCCACGTTTGATAATGACATCTGTTTCGAGTTTATAATGATTAGTTCGAATTGCCATAGCTCTCATAAAACTAACACCGCCATCAAGCGCGAACTTGTAGTCATCAAATTTCATAAACTTTTTAACAAAATTACGAGGCAGACCTTTGGCTTTTTTCGTTATTTTATTATTGTCTAACAATACGGCATACATTTTGCTGCGTAATCCAATAAAATATTTGATAGCGCTCGAGTTCATTTCATCTTTAAACTTACCAATAACCTTTTTATTTATGTCGTCATGAAATTTACTGTCACGTGGATAATCAGAAAGATCAAGCAGATGTCGATTATTGTACATGTCCTGATAGATGTCCTCGCATTCGATTTCATATACGAGCGAATCAGTATCAGTAAACAATAATCTACTAGCCGGCCACTGATTTTTAACAAAATTATAATGAAAATCGTACATCAGCCACTTTGATAAATCTAACACAGCAGCTCCAACATAGATCGGCTTGTTTAGTTTTAGGTTTGTTTTTCTTCTTTGTATCGCAACAAGATTTTCATTAAATATTTTCATGCTCACAAAATCATCGTCTGACACAAGTTTGTTTCTGCGATTGACATCATTAACTATTTCAATATTTACACGTTTCCTAATATTCTCCATCGTCTTACCAAAAACGGAATTGTTCATCAGTTTAAAAAAGTTTTTCTCAAACTCTGTTTTCGCTGCAGCTCTTCTTGAAGTGTTTGAGTTAATATAACCTCTCATCCACGGCGACTGATTAAATTTTAGTACACGATGAACTTTTCTCAACACAAGACCAGCATCGACTGCTTATTTTAAAACTTTGTAATGCAAAACGTAATTTTTCTTATCAAGTAAATTTGGTACTAGTTTCTTGAACATGGAATGTTGCCTTGGTGATGCTAACGCTTGTTGTTCTTTTGATAACAAACTATAATCTATGACCATCGATTCCGCACAGAAAGGGTAATCGTTATGTAATTTGTGTAGCGAATTTGGATAATCAAGATCAACTTCAACGAAATAGGAAACATCGTCGGGTATCTTTTTTTCTGTCTCTGATAGAAATCGATCAACCGTGATCCAATGAAATCCGCTAAAAGGTATTGGTTCTGCCATCGAACCACCGTAAAGATTATTACAATCTAGATAAATTATATACTTCGAAGGAAGGTCAGGGTTATACTGTTTCAGGTATTTGTTGTTTGCTTCAGCATATTTTTTTGTTATCACGCTAATACCACCTCGGATACCTTTTTCGATAAAATTGAACATATCAACATCAATCAGTAATTCTAACCTTACCTTACTAAACTTTATCAAAGCATCCCATGACAACCCAGGGGCAGAATAATACCAGCAAGGATCTAGTCCATAATTATTATAACTCACTTCACGAAAACTTTCAAAAACATCTGCTAATAATAACACGTCAGTTTTCAAATACAAATCATGATAATCACCAAAAGTCTCACAATCAAACTCTTTCCAGATATCTTGTGCATACTTGTACTCATCATCAGTTATATTTTCATTTTTAAGTTGTGAGTAAAATTTGTCTTTGTCAGGTAAAGATGTTTCATCAAATTTACTCCAGTCGTCGAGGTATTCGTATGGAAAAACTCCTTTTTTAGCTAGTAGATTAAATTTATCTCCAAAACAGTCTCTTAGGTTATCAAATTTACTACAACCTTTCACTAACTCATTTATCGAGGCTGCCATAAACTGCAGGCTGTCAATAAAACGCAATTTACATAACGTAACTGACATGTACTTTTCAAATTTATTTGGGATGCATTTGATGATGTTATCGAGTTTTAGACGACATTTTATATCAGGATCACCAAAAGCTTCTACTATAATATGGCTATCATATCCTCGAAAATTGTGAAGAATAACTGGAATAAAATCTGGAGCATGAAATTTTAAATTACACTGATTATGAGCCGCTCCACGGTACTGTCCAGTCAAATGACAATGGTCATGTACTTTTTTGTCATCGTCAAAAGCTTTTTCACAAATATGACAAATTTCTGCTTGCTCGTGAGCGGATTCTTGTTGAGGTGTTAATTTTAACATTGGAGTTACTATTTTCAAACGATAAGTAATATTATCAACTTCGTTAATCAACTGCTTGAGAAGCCAAACAGCTGGATTTTTACCTCGATATAATTTGATCGGTTTAGATAATCTCGAATCAGTACAACGAACTACCTTGTACACTACTCCACACGGAACATGATTTTGAACTTTTCTTGTACTCGATTGATTAGGATTATTTTCTACGCCAAGTACAGGTTGAAGTAAACACTCAAAATCAGCGTATATAACGAAAGGAATTTTTAGTTTGTGATTATGATGGACAAACTGTAACACACTATCTCCCTTAGATGGCATTGTTATTCTTTGCACATCACTACAGTACTGCAAATGCTTTTGTAATGTTTCATTGTTAGTACAACCATGCAAGCAGCGGTAACAAAAGAACTTTTTGTTCCTATTTTTATTGTACTGTTTACCTACTAGTCCGTTAAAGTTTTTAATCCAAACGTAATGATTTTTGTAGTAGAGTAAATTTATAGTCGATTGTGAAGCTTTTTCTGAAATATATCTCGGGTATACATCCTCTTTTTCATCTAGTCCGAAAACGTTAATTGAAACATTATTTTGCTTTTCAAATTTTGGTATTTGATTTTCTGTCACAGGAAAGTTAATATCTTTAAAATTTAATCTAGACACGTGACTGATATATTTTTCAACGCGATCAGCGTGTTTTTCTGCTGGAAATAGTGCGGAAAGAACAGACCATTGGAAACATTTGTTATCTACGTTTTTGATGTTTATACAACATCTTTTACTTTTTATTTTTGGTGGCAGGTCGATGTATGAACTACCTCGTAATGCGTTATATTTCATCGTGTGAAACAATATTTCTTTGATCATTTCAAACTTCCAACCCGAACCTAATTGAGTGAATTTCTCTATTTTTGTCCAGATTTCTTGGTGTATTTCATCAGATAGTGATAACAGATCAGTCCCAAGCAAAACACGTCTTGATTTTGCGTTCATATAAGGTTCTGCAATTACCTTGTTAGTTGATTCTTCCGTTATAACTAACTTTGAAAATATAACATGATATTGCACAAATAATCTAATACTTTTATATTTTTCGAGCTCACGTTTTACAGTTGTCTGTAGTAGGTGGTAAAGATTTGTTGCAGTAAAATTTACTAAAACAATTTGATTATCAAACTGATAACTATTATCAAAACCTGCAAAAGCAGTCGCTATTTTATTAGGTTCTCCCTTAAGGCTTTTCTTAGCTATATCACGTAATTTTAACATTATTAAATTATAATGTATTATCTAATTAATAATTTTTTCACACTACGCATGCGCTAAAAATCAATTGAAGATAAAAAAATCTCCTATAATATAATGACAGCAAATCTAACAAACACATGTGAGCAAGAAACATAACAAGTTCACCCAAAGTATAACTTTACTTCACACTGCGCATGCGCTAAAAATCAATTAGAGATTAAAAAAATCGCCTATAATATTTTGACAGTAAATCTGACAAACGCACGTGAGGAAGAGATTTATCAAACTCACCCAAAGTATAACTTTATCTCACACTGCGCATGCGCTAAAAATCAATTGAAGATAAAAAATATTACCTATAATATAATGACAGTAAATCTGAGAAGTGCACGTGAGCAAGAAGCATATCAAGTTCACCTAAAGTATAACTTATACGCTGGAAATGTATTAGGTTCGGTTATTAACATCAAAACTAGAATATCTGTTGGCAAATTAACGTCAGCGGGTTTTACGATTAGTGTAAAGGGAGATAATGCTGAGAGGATTGCAATGTTTAGAAAAGATTTTATTTACACGTTGTTCTGCGATGATATTCCAGAGGGACAGCGTGTATATCATTATAACGGTAAAGTCACTGATGACAACATTGAAAACTTATCCTTAGAAGATGAGTTTCAGCCACATCCTGTCTTTGATTTATACGAGGCTATCGATCGCGGTAATATTAGAAACAAAAAAACTAAAATAGTTCTTGTTTCTATGAACAATATGGGATATATCAAAGTAACTGTTAGAGGAACATTGCCGAATCAAGTTAATTATTATGGTCATAGGTTTGTTTACGAGGTGTTCAACGGATCTATACCCAATGGTCTTGTTATTAATCACATCAATAACGTAAAGACTGATAATCGATTGGAAAATCTAGAACTAGTTACCCAACAGGAAAATGTAAGAAAAGGACGAGGTGGTGGTATTAATTTTAGATGTCCAATAAAACCTGTTATTTCAAAAAACCTCCAAACGGATGAGGAGATTAAATTCAAATCGATTTCAGCTGTGTCGAAATATTATAAGATAAATCCCGCAGTCGTAAAATTTATAGCTGATGGAGTATTGAAATCAACTTTTTCAAGCGAATATCATGCTAGGATTGGTTTTAGATATGATGATCAATATTATTTTGTAATTCGGTTTTAGTCAAGCAATGATGAGCAAATGCTATGATATCATCGTGATTAAATTTTAGAGTCGTTACTGCACTTTCATTAATTTAATTTTTTTCTGCTTCTGTTAGTAATATTTTATGAGAATCACCTTGCATTACAATAACATCAACACTATAACCCAACAAACATTTTCTTACCGCTTCGGCTAGTTCGTTGTAATTTATTATATTAACTTTTTGGTGATATTTTATCTCATCAGTCATCTTATAATAATAAATTAGATAAAAATATATTATAATAATGGACTTGATGAAACGACTAGCTGAACTCTACGAAGAAGATACTAGCGACAAAGTCACCAGCGATAAGGTCACATATTCCAAAGATTTTATAGACAAATCTAATGGTTATAGTGAAGATGATATTTTGTATAACAATGAATCTGATGATGATGGTGAAATAGTCACTGTTGCTGACAGATCAAATTACAGCAGATCAACAACTAAACGGTATAATGTCAAGTATCACATTGCTAAACAAATAATAAAATTTAATTTTACCGTTGCCGAACAGCAACTGTTTTGGCAGCTAATCAAACCTTTCTTAAATATCAAGATTCCAGGCCGACAGAAAAATATCAAATTCGATTTCATATTCGTTAAAATTTTCAATCTAATGACGATCTCTAACGATAGTAAGCAGAATCTAATATCGTTATGTAAACCAGTAAAATGTAAATCTGTCAAACAAAAGTATGAGTTAATTTATAATAGCATTATATCATAATCTGCTTGGTTGGGATCCAACTGTTAAATTTATCGCTATACCCACGCCATTTGACTAAACTTTTATCCCCTTTTTTCTAATCACTTTCTCGATAACAAAAACATCCTGCTCAGTTTTCTGTAGTTCTTGTTCATAAAAACTACCTACGATCGGTTCCCCTGCCAGATCTTTTAAAACGTACGTTACAGGTACTGTTAGAAGTACCTTATCAACCACAAATACTTCTTCGCTCCAGTTTGGAGTAAATCCTTTTGCAAATACCTTTTTCATCAAAGAAATTCTAACTTTATCACCAACCTTAAATTTATGTCTGCGGTACATGTTTTCATTTGCTAATATCGAATTTTTAACAGCTTTTTTAGGTGTCATTTTGATGGTTAGATGTTTCGTGTTATTATATTCACCTACGATTTGAGAAAGGTCATCGATGTACCTGTTGGTGTTTTTAGCTGTCATATGTTTGTGTAATTTTTCGTTTAGCGTGCGATTAAATCTCTCGACAACGCTTTTACCCTCGTTTCCTGTAACGTATTTTTTATATTATTTTGTTCTAGAAACTGTTCAAACTTTTTGTTAAAAAACTCGGATCCATGATCAGTCCAGATTTTATTTGGTTTTCTTTCTACACTCGTTATTATTTGTATTAGCGCATCAGTCATTGAAGTCCCTGTCTTATCCGAAACAGGTACACTGAAAGCATATTTGCTAAAAACATCTATAACATTAAACAAATACCTTTTTGGAGCGCCATCAGCGCCAACATTAAACTAAGATAGATTAGATACATCCAACAAATCTATTGCCCAGATATCATCTACACCATTAGCGACAACATTACGTCGTGGGAACTTTTTTTTTAGGTCTGTGCAGCTCGACTGCAAGATCATCGTATACTTTTTTCCAAGTCGAGACTCTCCGAGTCCAAGTTTATATTTTGCTCCTATCATTCCCTGAACAAATCTTCTATCAAAACGTTCTCGTAGATTTGTTGGCTCCATATCACGTAATTCGTCTAACATTACTTTATCACAATCTAATTTTGAGTTTTCATGATCACGATAACAGATATCATGACGCATTGCTATTGCATCCACTTGATTATAAGGCTCTTGGCCTGGCAACGGATTGTCGTTTTCATCTAGTTGTTGATCTAGTGGAATCCACGGACCAGTATACTTATGACCTGGCAAAGTCCAACCGCCTTTTGGTTTTGGCAATTTTCCAATAATTTTATGTATATCTATACCTGACCCTATTATTTCTCTGTTGTTACAACATTGACAGTATGCGACAATTTTATTTTGCTCAATACACAAATCTCTGTCAGAATCACAGTTGCATATCATTCTATATTTTTAATCGTCGACTAAAATAATATTAGGATAACCAGATCCTAGCGACGTCGCTGGAGACACTATCGCTGGGGATGTCGCTGGAGATACTATCGCTGGGGACGTTTTCTTTAAAAATGTATTTTTTCTTTTTCCACAGATTGCACAAATACTTTTTAATATTATCCTGTTTTTTGTTTTTTCTGTTGTTTCATTAATATTTTCTGTTTTAGTTCTACACTTGAGACAGTATGTTGACATTATTATACTTGTAAGTTTAGATAAAATTAATTGCGATCTCATCATTAGCGTGAGAAGGATGCTTGTCAAACTGTAAAATAAATTTTAAAAAAAATTAAGATTTCTGCTTATCTGTTGGATAAACATAATACAATAATATCCACAAGCAGACGTTCCAACAGGTTGGAGTTGATTTGATGAATAATATATCTTGTTAAATTTTTTGTTCATATACTTTTTTATTACATCGCATGGAGGAAGTCCAAACGAGTCGAAATAATTATTATTATAAACTGCTACCCAATGCGTGCCGGATCCGTCATTAAAATCTTGTATATTAATAACACACGAACTTACAGCTGATGGTGATTTTATTGCTGCGAGCTCATCTTTAGAATAACCTCCGTGAAATCCAGGAACCGCTTTTAACTTATCAATGATATCAAAATTACTCAACGGGGTCGACGAGTTCCTGGTAATGTTAGACCACGTCCGATTCCTAAGAGATTTGGCAGCAGACTTCCCGCTAGTCTCGCCAAAAGTGGAGCGATCGGAATAAATCCTCCTTGTTTTCGTTGATTGCATATGCATTTGCATTTTGGTGTTGGTGATTTTGTTTTTGTTGTTTTCTTTTTTTTGTTGTTGGTGATTTCTTTTTCTTTTGTGGCATTATAATATATTATTTACATAAAATTTACAATTTTTTTATTCCACTTCCACGAATGATACCATTACCTGCGACTGCTTTCTTCGTTGCGCCAGATATTGCTCCAGACGCTGCTGCTAGTCCTAATGTGCCTAAGACTGGTAAAATTTTAGGTATTATTGTACTAGTTAATACTGATAATGCTGGACCAAGAAAACCACCTTCTTTTGCCATCGCTGTCATTTGTGCAGCACTCAAATTTAAAACAAAAGTTTTTTTACGATCATACTTTTTTACTTGATTTTTTGTTAGCATTAATTTTGTTAAAACACCATCAGAAATATTAGGATTGATTTTTGATGATACCTGTTCTCGCTTTGAAATAGCAGCTACTAATTTTTTAACTTGGCCATCAGTCAAATATACTTCTTTTTCAATATACCTTGCCATTTTATATAACAACTGTAGATTAAACTTGAACTGTCATTTTACCTCCAATAGAATCTACTGTGATAAATCTATCACTAATCACTAATGCGTATACGTACAACGGCGCTACTGGAACCGCCCCAAGTGTCCAGGTAATTTCAATATCCGCTGTGCTGTCTACAGCTCGCTCGTTATGTTTACTAACATCAAAATGAAATATAGGATAAAGCGTACGAAATTCCTCTGCTGATATTTGAGTTCCATCTTCAACATCTTGATATTTTTGCATTGCGTCAAGCAGGTACATGTACGGTCGAGAAATATTTTTATTAACGTCATCAGCAAAATTGCACTCGATAGCTCGTTCTGGATATTGCTTTGAATTTAATCTAGCGTATATTCGTCTGACATCAGAGTGATCAAATATTGCATTATTTTGTTGTTGGTTACCTCGTCGGGCTTGCTGTTGAAATACGACAAAGATATTTCTCGGCAGTTGTTCGCTTGATGTTGTTGTGACCCTCCATGTGTAGTCAGTAGTATTTGGAGCCGCTGTCTGATATGTCTTATGCTGCTTAAAGTAAATTCTGTTTGTATGTTTATCAAGCGTACTATTTAATTCTGACATTTTAGTGATTGATGGTGTTATACGTGGCATCCACAAAGCGAGTTTGTTTATGATAAACTGTACATCAACCCCTCCAGATCTAAACAAGCAATCGTTTTGGTCTGCTCGATCTAAAATAAGAGTATGTTTTACTCCGCGAAATACTTATCATAATCGCGACAAAAGCCGAAAATCATACTTAGCGGAAGCATCATTGTAATTTGACGTGATCCTGCTGCAAGCTTTCTTCGCCTAGCAAAGCCTTCGTTATAACGTGGATTTCTCACGTCAAGTGTGTTAAGAAGCAAATTTAACATTGCAGTACCGTCTGCAGCTGCTCCTGGTGGTGTTATTTTTAGATTATTAAAAGCTGCTGTAAGAGAAACTCTTGTGGTGTTTGCATTAGCATCTGCAGCAGGTGGGACAATATCTAGTGCAGCAGCATTAGCAATGAGAAAATTTCTCACAATTACAGCATTTTCATCAGCATTAGCTCCATGTACTATAGCGCCTCTCTTTAAAAATTCTGTTGATTCAGCTATACCCCGTCCAGTATCTTTAAACCACATCATATTAGTTGCAGTTGATCTCGAGTAATCGTCGGAAAACGAAATAATATTTAAAATTGTACTTGCAACTTGTAGATGACTCGAAATATCTTCTATAGTTTGATTGGCCAGTTGATATCTAGCACTTTTGAATAAACACCAGCAGTTATTTATAAGAGCTACTTCTGTTCCAACTGCAATTGCAGCAGGTGGATTGGCTACTGTCATAATCTGACCACGAACTTCTAACATAGCCTTATGTGGCAGTAGAAATACATCTTCGTCTCTGGTGTTAAAGGTTCTAATACCAGTTTTATTTGGTTCGTTAGAATTTTCATCAAGGTACTCAACAAACTCGAATTCTGTCACATCGTTGTCGATGTCATAAGTTTCTGTTAACTCGAGATAATTTTTAACAGACATTTTATTTTATTAGATTATATAAAATTTTATTGCGACACTGTTACTTTAGATATTAATTTTTGTATGATCTGCTCGCCCTTTGGTGATAATAATTTTTTTGTTGTTGTTATCATAGCTTTTTGAGCTTCTTTTGTTGGAGCGATTTCTGAGATAGCTTGTTTTATTTCAGATGCAGTCGGTGGATCACCTTTTATTTTATCGGCTATTTTTTGTCCCACCGCAGTCCCAGCGGTAGATGCAGCCCCAGTTGCAAAAGCTTTACCAGCGTCAATAGCAATTGGTGCAACTTTACGTGCTATACCCGGAATATTTTCAATAACTTTAGTGAATATATTTCCAAAACATCCTCCTACTATTTTTCTTCGATAAACTTTTTTCTTTGTTTCATTATATGTGTTGTTGCATAATTTTTACTTTTGCTCGCGTAGATGTAAATAATAAGTTACAACTTCATTACTAACATGTAACTGTTTTCCTGATTGATCTGTCAACTGCATCCTTATACTTGATATTTGATCTTCAATGTTTAAAGGATAATATATAATATGTCGTGGAGTTATTTGCATGAGAGAACCTGGCGGGACTTCTGGTGAGAAACTGTAAATCGTTTGACCTTTGCTACCTTTTGATGTATAAGAGCCAGAAGCAATAGAGCAATTTACTAATATTGTATTTACTTCTGTTATATTTGCTGGCAGTTCACTGTCATATGTAATAGGCTGATCAAGTGCAGTGTAAGTTTTTTCAGTAAATCCTAACAGTTGTGCAATACTTCTTTCTCTTGGTTCAAGATTGATTGCTATATTTTTCAAAGTTATCCTAGTTTGCAATGTGTTATAATTTGCTGCTAATTCAAAATTATCAGCCACACCGTCGGCTTTTGTTATGAGCACTTTGATTGTATTGTTTAGATCTTCAATATTATAAGCTGCTTGTGGAATTTTTATTTTTTTTGTTGTAGATATTGGAGATGTTGTAATCATAGTAAAATACATTTCATCGTTAACATCATTTTTCACGTTAGGTATAGCATTCCAGCAAGTACAAGAAATTAATCCAATTTCATATTGTTTTGTAGGATCTAGTTGGATAGGTGGAATATAATTTACTGAAAAATTTGCGCTATCTATCGCAGACTCACTAGAGTTTAGTAATAATGTTGTTTGCATTCCTTTAATATTATATCATTTTACAAAATTAAGTCGCGGTGTAAAGTTTCATATTCGTCAGATGTTAATAATTCACTCGATCTTAGATGATCAAGTATGTCAATGATTTCATTATCAAGTTCAACACTAACATTCCCAGCTTCCTTTGATGATATTAATAACATTAATCTACCTATCATTTCAGTAGTTGAAGTAAATACTTTTACAGCAGTTCCTGTTCTTCCTCTACTTTTTTGTATACGAGATTTATCAAAAGTAAAAAATTTCCTTCTAAAACTCCAGCCACTACCAAAAGGTTTTCCTCTACTATTTTCTGCTGTTTTTTTAAACATGAGAGCAATGACACCGTTTCTCATTCTATTATAAAGTGGAAGCATATCATCAATTTCTGTAACCGTGTTTATTTCATCTTTAGCAGCAGCTCCGTCTTTAAATATTACATCTAATCTATCGATTAATACTTGATATTCTACATCAGTCCACCTGCTTATATTATTAATATCACTTATATTTTCTTTGTTTAAAAATCATCATATTCACTACCTTTTATCTCATCATTTGCTTTTTTTTATAAAATAAAGTCTTTGATCTCCAACTTCCATAAACTTTACAGTAAGCTCACCAACTCTTTGTTGCTCCTCTTTGATATCCTTTATATCTCCTGATAAACTTGTTATAATATTTGTTATTCCTTGCGTTGTTAACTCTGCTAATCTTCGCTCAAGTTCCAGTGGATTGTTTATCAATCGATCTGTTTCAGCTTGTCTAACCGCAGGATCAGCTATATTTGCTGTAAGTGCCTCAATCAGTTTTCTTTTTTCTTCATCAGATCTAGTAACAAGTTTTGCAGCAGCTGCTTCCTGTTGTTCTCTAACAATTCCAACCAAACCTTTTTCCTGTAGTTGTTTACGTTCTTCTTCTGACAGTGGTTTAGTTTCAGGTTGTTTACCTAATAATGCTTCAGTAACCGGCTTGAAAATTTTAGCTGTTGTTTCTGTAGCAGTTACTTGCCCACGTCGCGCTTCTTGTACTTTTTGCTTAAGTGATGCCTGAGATTGAGCAAGTTTTTTTAGGTCTTCTATGTGTTGTCTGTATCTTGCTCGTTTGTCCATTATTATAATTATAAATTTTATAAAATTGAAACGCTTTACTGTAAGTAACTGTTAATACAACAGCGAAACATTTTAGTTGGATCATTTGTAAGTTTATCAAACAAGAAAAAGTTAAATTTATCTTTTGTAGCATTACGGTAAAGTTCAATAAACTTATCTTTTGTCACGCCACCGCATTGCTCGCTTGCAATATTTCTAACGTCAACATTATCCAGTCCTGGAAATAAAATAAAACAACCCGTATTTCGCCTAATCAACCTGTCAACATTATAAAATCCTTGAGCGAGATAAATAGAATTACACTGTTTGTTACGTGACAGTGAGAAATATGATCTTATTTTGTTCATCTCCATGTTATTTAGCGGAATATCATCAAAAACTACTATCTTATGATCATCTGTATCAAGTTGATTGACTGGAATAAGATCTTCTGGCTGCCTAATTATAAAAAAATCTTCGCCAGCTTTAAGATCATCACGAAGTTTTTCATTATACTCACTTAATAACTCATACTTATCTTGCTGTGGATTGATTGTGTAAATATAAACTCTATCGTAGTTAAAATTATCACCAAGAAGCAAGTTCATAAGTAAATTTGTTTTCCCCGATCCAGTTCGCCCAACAATAAGATAATGACAATCAGGAAGTTCATTGTTATGTTTATGCTTCACTAGTCTCTCTGTATCAAAGTTTAATATCAACGATTTTGCCATTTTATATAATATTAAACTAGTGTTGATAATTTTATCTAGGACAGTAAATAATGAGCTACTATACAAAATTTGGAACACTATCAGATTTATCAACAAAAGGTTACCAAGGTGACTTATCCAAATATGCAACTCTTGATCGGCTCAAAAATGAAATCAATAATTTACTAAATCTTACCAGCGTAGATCCAGATGAAGTCGTCATTTTCCAGGACAAAGAAGGACGATTAAAGACGAGTAACGTAAAACTGTCAGATGTAGTTGTACGAAATCCAAGTGGGAATATTGTTATGACACAAAACAAGATTACAGATCTTGGAAACCCAACTGAGGACGGGGATGCTGTCACTAAAAAATACGTCAATGATCAGGATGTTTCAATCAATAATGAAATCACAGCACTCAAAAATGAGTATCTTAGTCACGTGAACACATTTTTAAGTTTTCGTAGAAACATAAACAAAATTAGAGATGAATTTTTTGGAAATCCATCAAATGTTAGCATTACACTCGCTAATATTAACACAAATCTCAATGATATTAACACAAAACTCAATGATATTATTAGTGGAATTCCTAATATTGTTGAGAAAACGAGTATGGTTAAAATTCCTCACAGATTAAAAATATTGTGTATACTGTTGCTTCTGGGTTTGGTATATGGACAAGGCAACTCAACAATTCTATCAAACACACTGCAGAAGTTACTGGTGTGTATAGATTGTCAGTGATTAGCATTACAAATTTTAAAATATATACCACATCATCTTCATTACGTAATTTTGATAGGTCTTCTGGAACTGTAACTATATTATTATTAAAAAATATTGAAAAAGAATTTACACTTGAACCGGTTAATACAATTCCAGTCGAAGCCACCAATTATCAGTGGTGTTTGGAATTTATAAGTGAATCATCATAATTACCTATTACTTAACCAAACCTGAGGATTCTGTAAACAAATATTATAATGAAAAGAAGTATAGTTGATTTCAATCACATTTCAAAAGATATTCCAGTACCGGATGTGGACGCATTAATACAATATTACCAATATTATCATAAAAAACTTTGGTGCGTAAAAAAATGTTACAAATATTATAACAAGATCCTTCAAGTAATATCATATCTGCCGTTGCTAATGACCAGTTCTGGTATAATTTCAAGTGGGGTATCATTAAATCCGTTTTTGTTAATCATATCCGGTATTGGTGTTTCACTTACTGCAGCGTGTAAAAAAGTAGAACCAAAACTTTTGATAAAAAAGCATGGATGTTTAACATCAATTAAAACTTACAAGAAACTACTTGATCAGATCCGGTCTTACCTACGAGGAGTCAAATATAATATAGATGATTTATTACGTGAATTTCGTATTATTGATAATATGTTAACATATATTCTACCAATTAGGGTTAGCAAGTAAGAAAAAAAATATCAAAAAAAAAATATGAGTAACGTAAAATTTTATCTAAACTTAAGATATAATATAACTAAAATAATATCATTTTCATTCTAATGCTAGTTTAATTTCCACCTTGTTAACTGAAACGTTCTAATGCAGTTTAATTTTCATCCTGTTATCTGATAAAAAATTTGTGGTAAAATCTATTTGCCGTCTTTAGAATAATCATATTCCACACATACGCTGTTCTAACAAATTCGTCACTTCTGTTGACAGTGCTTATGGCATTCCAACACCTGTTGTTTTGTCTGGTTACAAAATATCTGTCTACATAGTAGTAGTAAAGGGAAATGAGGGGTTTGGCGGGGGTGGGGGAGGAGGTGTGGGAGGGGGTGGTGGGCCAAAACCCTCATTTCCCTTTACTACATACATACATACATACATACATACATACATACATACATACATACATACATACATACATACATACATACATACATACATACATACATACATACATACATACATACATTCATGCATGCATGCATGCATGCATGCATGCATGCATGCATGCATGCATACATACATACATACATACATACATACATACATACATACATACATACATACATACATACATACATACATACATACATACATACATACATACATACATACATACATACATACATACATACATACATATCCTGTTTGATCTTGTATCATTTCAAGACTAGTTCCAATTCTTACATGTGTTTTTACCGTGAGCAAGTCATCCGGCAACATGTTTTACTTGGGCTGCATTTAGAGCCAATACAGGAGATGATCCAGGTAGTTGAGCAGAACAGGGGCCGAGCATAAAGATTCTACTGAATTCGCGTATATCAACATGCGTATCAATAAGAAGAGAAATACAATGAAACACATTAATCTCTGTACACCTTTTTATCATCTGTTTGGTTAAGAAAAAATTTCTTCCATAAAGTTTTGGAGGGTGGATGCCGTTGCCTCGGTTTCGCATTTATCGTTTCACTGATTTAATACCCGTCGGCTGCCACGGTGGGTCCATGAGAAAGGAGTTTAGCTCTAATTTTCTCTGCATGATAATGTCAATAATGTATTAAAATTGCCGTTAAAATCAAGCAAAACAGAAAAAAAATTTATTAACCGTAAACACACACATCAAACTGAAAAATAATAACAGACTGGTCTCAAACCACCAGAAACAATTTGGCCAGTGATTCGGATGAAGAGACGGTTCCTTGGCCGCACAGTCATCATGCAATTTTTGTACGCGAACGAAAATAAAGGAATCTGTCACTTTCCTTCTAGCCAAGACCTATCAGGGGCTAAAGCATGTAAATGGGCTTTGATGGACCAATAACGTACTGAGTTCATCAGTTAAACTGACTTTGACAAACTGCTTCTTTAGATGATACGCGTCAATATATCGCCGCACAAATCTTTCAATTCATGTAGACGTGCCATCTATGGATGGCTATAGTGAATCTGATATGTTGGAAAATCATAGATCTCGAAACCAGTTTTGGGTGATCGAGCAGCGCTTGTATAAACGTTAAGTTATTTCTCACGAACACTTACCTATTGATACTGCATTGGTCCAATTTAGCTGTATCAATCAAAGCTGGGCTTATAAAACATCCCAGTGGACCCTTCATCCCCAATACGTTCGGATGCTTATCCTGTTATAAGAATTGTTACCACAAGAAAGGCTACAGGTTTACTCTAATCAGTTCCAGATATGACCAGGGCGGCCACAATGGACCCTAATGCAAAGATAAAATTATTTGTCACTCCAAATAGTGCCCTTAGTGGAAAAGTGGTAAGCAAATTGTATGAGCAAACAACACAGTGACTATGTACTTGCTACCGTCTTTTGACTTTACCCGATTTGCATAGTCGTACTCCATAATTATTCCATTAAATGTACTTTTGCTGCAAAAATCTGTTACGTGTTCAGTTACCGTAACAATTACAATGCTGAGTGCTATCAAATCAAAGAAGCGATATATAAATCCATTATCTTAACTGAGTTACAAATAATATTTAATTAAGTTTTTTTGAGACTGCATTTGTTTCGGCTAAGTTTTGCATGCATTTGTGGCATTTGAATTAAGAATCAATTAATGCGAATTGGCTGAAACGTATGGTCTCCGAGAATGGCATTTTTTTTAAATATCTGAAACATAATAATGACAACGGTGGAATTATGTATAAATTATCTTATCAAGACTATACATAGCGCTATTAGTAATCATATTTTTTTAAGTAGTGATGATAGATAGATAGATAGATAGATAGATAGATAGATAGATAGATAGATAGATAGATAGATAGATAGATAGATAGATAGATAGATGGATGGATGGATGGATGGATGGATGGATGGATGGATGGATGGATGGATGGATGGATGGATGGATGGATGGATGGATGGATAGATAGATAGATAGATAGATAGATAGATAGATAGATAGATAGATAGATAGGCAGGCAGGCAGGCAGGCAGGCAGGCAGGCAGGCAGACAGACAGACAGACAGACAGACAGACAGACAGACAGACAGACAGACAGACAGACAGACAGACAGACAGACAGATAGATAGATAGATAGATAGATAGATAGATAGATAGATAGATAGATAGATATACTTGATGCATTTAGTATCAAATCTTTTTTCAAAGAACAAACGTTCCATTTCTGCTTTAATTCAACTGGGTTGTATATGTAATATTTATCCTATCAACTAACATGTAGTAATATACTTTTTTTGGACTTGTTATTGAAATTGTCGAAAACTGTGGTGGGTCACCAGTAAACATTTCAAAGTTCTTTGATAAATGATCAAACAATATTTTGTTCACATCATAAATATCATCTTCTAATCTTATTTAGCAAGTACGATTTATTTAGTATAACATATACATATAGGTACACGGATACGTTATTATCGCGATTATTCAGCATGGACAGCGGCTGTTGTCAGAGATCTTAGCGATACGAATCTCCAGAAACTCATGTTTTCACCCCTTATGGGCATGATCTTTCATTGCTGGTAGGTTTTCTGAAGTACAAATCCTTAATTCCATTAAAGAACCTAGGGTTTAACGGTAATATAACCTTTTCATTGTCCAGCTGGCATCACGATTGACCGCAGAAGTTGACTGTGGAGTCTGTCTTTGGAATACCTTGAGACGGTTCGAAAAGCACAGTGTCTAACTACATGTATGGTTATCAATAGGGAAGTTTGAACAGCGGATGCTTTGACATTATTGCACATGTTGAAGCACATACCAAAGAACAAATACAAATTACAAATGTTTTGGTAGATGGATGGATGGATGGATGGATGGATGGATGGATGGATGGATGGATGGATGGATGGATGGATGGATGGATGGATGGAT
>JAEAOA010000897.1:2185000-2237869 GCA_016746295.1 Potamilus streckersoni | reverse complement strand
TTTTTTCATCGGTGATCGCACTTAATTTAACGTGTGATGTAATCGAAGGAAGTTATCAAATTAATATGGAACAATCAAATCAAGCCCGACAAGGTTACATTCTTTATTCATTTTCACCAACAGCACCCCCGGATTTTTAATTGTTGAGAATCCGACTAATCCAGTCTATATGCAATGTCAAAATGATTTACTAACTAGAATTAATTTTACACTCACCGATCAGTCAAATAATTTTAATGATCTACGTGGTGAAGTATTATCGATTAGTCTGTTTGTGAAAAGCTAACAAATAATTTGGTTAAATAATTTGTATTAATCAGCAGCAGGGAGGGTGAAATGACAACATATTTGCGACGTAGATGGCAGCAATTTGAGGGTGGTTATGACAATGTAATTGCGACAAAATCGCTAAGGCTCCATTTCTAAAATGGGGTCTTTAATTTTTTTTTTGGTTAAAATGTGAGATTTCGTAGGAAGGTTCCATTTGGCATTCTGAGGCTTTAATCGATTTTGTCGAAAAAAATTGTAGGATTCACCCCCCCCTGCTGCTAATAACCATAACAGACTAACAGATGTACGTTAGAAAAGTACCAAACGAGGCCGAGAGTGAAATCGCATTCAACAGTTGTTACTGTGTCCCATCCACAAAATCATTTCAAAATAAAGATTTTCTAGTCTTTAACGCTTTTAAAGTTGAAAATCTGTGCTAAGAATGAACCAACAGGATTTGTGTTGGTGCAAGCGATGTATCGGAATAGGATCAGTTCAATCATAATTTACATTGTATGCGTGCTAGCGTAAGTGACCATGGTGAATGCACACGTAAAGTTTAATGACCATACACGCAACGGTATCTTGGAAACTAAACAATGCTTTGAATTCTTTCATAGCATATAATTATATAATAGTCCCCAGAAAAATGAAGGTAAATAGGGTTTACTCTGAATCTGAATGTGTACAGTGCAGAGAGAACCAACTAGAAAGTTAGTAGTATTGTTCAAGAGCTGTCTTGAAGATCTCCAATGATTGCGCACACACGACATTGTCAAACAAATGATTCCAGTCCGCAATTGTTTTTACGAAGAAATATTTCCTGAATTGTTCTGTTCTTCATTGCTCAACTTCAAAATATCTACTATTACTTGAAATTAGTTTCTCTACAAGGTTTATACTTTCGAAATTTGGAATAGATTTGGCTTTGATCTCCAATGATTGCGCACACACGACATTGTCAAACAAATGATTCCAGTCCGCAATTGTTTTTACGAAGAAATATTTCCTGAATTGTTCTGTTCTTCATTGCTCAACTTCAAAATATCTACTATTACTTGAAATTAGTTTCTCTACAAGGTTTATACTTTCGAAATTTGGAATAGATTTGGCTTTAATCTGGCGTTTTCATCTTAATGGTTTTACAAATACATTTGGTGAGACAGTCGGACTTTTCACGTAATAAATGCATTGATGTTGTGTGACTTTTTAACGATTGTTTATGAAAAGATATTGTTATTAAAGTAAGCATGTTCCAGTTTTGCCATCAAGTATTATTTGACAGACGCATTTCTTGAAACTAAATAATTTTCAGAATATTAAAAACTGATGTATGTTCCCATTCGTATTACAATATTAAAAATAAGACTGGATTTCGGTCTTATAAATTGTGACACTGCCCTGTTTGGGGAATGAAATACTTCAATTCACAATAACTAAAGTTCGAAGTTGGTTTCTTTGTAACTAAAACATGTTTAAACATATCAAAGTATTATATCCATGGAAATAACTTTCACCTTTTCATTATTATAGGCAAATATTATGTTCTTTCTTTGAATTTTGCTCTTTGTTTCTTGTGCTATTAATAGGGGTTGTGGTGGCACTGATCGAATTTTCATATAGAAACTTGCTTTAATGACCCCTATATAAGAAGTATATGGGGGTAGTTTAGCATCAATGGAAAATACACTACAGACCCAACATACCCCACACCGGATACTTTGCCGAAAATGGGAATATAACATGGGGAAATGAAACATAGACTGAATGGGGAATTGATATAGGAATGGGCCAGTTTAGCATCAATGGGTAAATCAAAATTTGTGTTAGTGGGAATTTAACATGGAAATATCGCCTGGAGGTCAATGGGAATTGAACATGTGTGGCATTATGGGGTTTATAGGGTCAAAACTATTTTTAGGGTGAAATGTATTTATAGGGCAAAGGGTTGATAGGGACACAAATCGACATACAGAAACAACCAAATGCACATCCAATCACACACAAAAGAGGACAGAGATGTCCAAAATAAAGACTGAGAGACAGAATAGAGACTCCAATAAGAAAAATCTATTGTATGGGTACAAAGCAGTTATTCAATTATATACCTAGGGTCTCTGGTTTTTGCTATGGTCTACGCACTATACATTTAATACATACAAATTTTGGACATGGAACAAACCTATTTGCAAGTTATTTAGTTCTTTGTTCTAGTAAACTATTTTTTTTTAAAATTAAAGTTCATGCCTTCAAAAAACATATAACGTATATAGGTTTCATGATATGTTTATACTATAATTGATGTCCGTTTTTGATTTAGAAAAAGCTAAAACAAAACATGTAACAAACAATCAAATAGGACAAAGTTCAAGTTTCTCTCTATATCTGTCATACACTTTGTTTAAATATGGTCAGCTACCACTTGTGTGGTCAGGGTAGATGTTTCCCATCACATACTCTTTCATTCGTAAATTTGCTCTTATGTCCATTGTGCTAGGTACACGTATCGACAAGCATATCAATGGTGGTTATTATCTTCTTCCCATGGAGGTACAACTTATGCCATATGAATGGCCACTTTTCCGTCGGTGATGTCAAATATTTCTCTCGTCGTCTGTATCATCGAAGCAATAGCCCTCAGTAGTTTGGAATAAGTTAATTCTGCAGGTGTACTAAACCCGAGACATGCAGGAGAGTTCAAACTGTCGTGATACATAGATAGGATCAACCGATCACTACCTTGGACTTGACACTGACGTTTGAGTTCCTCTAATAGTGAGTCATAAATCCGTAATAAAACTTGCTGCTTCCTCGACTGGAAATCACACTGGTTGCACTTAGTTTACCATGGCGTTAGTAAATAAACAACTAAGAGGTGGTACTGCATTGGTGATGTGATCGTGAGACACATCATCGCACTCGAGTTTCTTGTTGGACTTGAGTCTTACGCTTGATACTAACTATTGAAAGTATTCACCTTTCTCGCGTGGCACTTGTAGTGACAATGAACGTTTACATAGGCTGGCCAATATCGACGTGACCGTACGGTAAAGTGAAGTAGTTTGGAAGCCTTACTTGCTTCTGGTACACATTTTGATGGACTTTTTCCAAATTTTAGCTGACAATTTGGTGTGTGGGTAGACGTGCAAGCTTGTGCGGTTCGGTGGTGGATACTTTAAAATGTTAATCCTGCCCAGACTGCACAGCTTCTTTCACCAGTTGACTGGTGTGATAATTGAGAGTCAATCCTTTCACTTTACACTTCTTGTGCAATTCTCACTTTGGGTCATGGTATTCGTAGACATAATTTTTGGGAACGACACTTGGAAAACTTAGAATATTGTCGTCGGGATGCTCGTCCGTCCAAGCTCCTAAACGGCCTCCTTCGATTTCAGGGTGCTGTTGACCCAGGTGATCGATGTAGATGCAACTGTCTTTGTCAAATACAACACACGATCTCCTAACAGTTATAAAGCCTCGTACAGTTTTAAGCGAGCATGGACTGTCACTTAAGCCGCATTGATTACATTTCCGAATTCGTTCTTCTTCGTAATTGACAAAGAGTAAGTCCTCATGAACGACTTCCACATGTTTCATGTATTTGGAAGTAACGGGAAGGTGTTGTCAAATACTCCGTCTTGGTTAAACACATGCGTTGGGCAATTTTGCATCACAAACAATTCAACATCATTTTTGCAAACGATCGCATTCATTTGTTTTTTCTCGATGTGGATTAAACTGATGCCTCCCGGCTCCTACTATTTCTATTTAAATTTTTTTTTGGTATTCGGGAGTATGACACCAGGAAGGATAGCCACTGGATTCTTGTTTCAGTTTCAAAAAAGCATTCATGTAGTCTGCGAAAATTCCTTTTTGAGTCTCGTCGCCCTTGTGGTATTTTTCTGTCTTGGGAATGTGGTAACAGTTTTTATCCCATGTCCAGAACTTTAAATAATTCCACGCTGGCCAATGTTCCCGTCAAGGTGCATTGTTTGTGAGTGTGCTGACAAGGATGGTCTTGGTTGCACGTTTAAGCACAAGTACGACACATGGGAAACAGTTTTCCTTGGCAATGATATGGTAAAACGGGATGATACAAGTTCGTGGGAGGCAAGACTTTTCACTTAATCAATCCTACGTATTGTCTAATGTTGTCCACGTCGATGTGTTCGGTCAACAATTGCAGGTGCCCTGCGAGAAAGTGATAATATTTGCGCTCGTACGAATAATGAAAACACACGTCCAAATATTTGATTTCTTCTCCATTCTCCTCGTCGTCTTGGTACATCAAACAGATGGCATTCTTCCGTCATTCTTATAAACTGCCCCGTGCGTTCAAAGAGTCAACACCTTCTAACTGTTCAGGATGCGCTTAAACTCGTAACCAGTTTTCAATCAATAATCGTACTCGTGTTTCCACATTTCCACCACTTGGTATCCCTTCTCTTCTAACTTCAAGCGCCGCTGACAAGTGACCTTGTACAAGTATTCCATGTTACGTTGTAAAACTGGTTTTTAGTGTTACGTTGAGAGTAGATGATGGGACATCTGTGAAATAAGCACCAGTTAAACTCGTACATGATCTGAGGGTTTTCTAAGTCTCAGCCATCCACCGAATACTGTCCGATGGTCTTTTTGCCTTCTCGGTTGCGGGCACGTTGGATTCATTTGTCTTCCTTGTCGCACAAATAATGCAACCAGCGTAGGGCTTTGAACGAGTACTGACGTTTGACAAAATTGGTCGTTCGAGGGCTTATGACAACCAGGGTATTTTCTGGCATGAATCGTTTCATCGATTCCCTACGTGCTCCGTGAACAGTTCCCAAAATTTTCCACAGCAACGCCGTAAAATGTCCACGTCGGAAGTATCCGATACGTGAGTCTGGTAACATGCGTTGAGAGCTTCTCGTTGTTAAGTGCACATGTTGTTGGGGTCGTAGTAGTGAGACTCAATGAAATGGGATAGAACAGCATGTTGATTGGCTTCGGTATTGAAAAGGTGCGGAAAAGCCTTTTCGCCATTTATGTCATGCCAAACGTTCTAGGCAAGCCACTCAAAGGCATAGCCAAGTAACTAATTGAACCTTAAAACTGTGCTTGGCCCAATTACATGGAAATGACTTTGGCTCCACTCAAAGTCACTTTAGAGCATTCGCTAGTTTGTTCCGTATAGTTCTCAAACGATCGTATCCTGAGAAATTGTGATCCATCACCATGGCATAGCGATAGAAATCTCCATAACGTTCGATTTCTTCTTGGCTCCACGCCTCGCCGATAGGGTCTAAGATCCATTCGGCAAAATGTGTTCGATCACTGAAAGAATTTTTCACGTCTTCCATGTATCTTCCTGCAGTTAAGGCAAAGAATGAAGATAGGATCTTGGTTGCACTTCTCGTACGCTCGGTAAGCCACGCAGAAATTAGGAATGTGAATACCGGTCTTTTTCTTCTTCTTCTTCTTCTTCTTCTTCTTCTTCTTCTTCTTCTTCTTCTTCTTCTTCTTCTTCTTCTTCTTCTTCTTTAGAATGTTATTTTTGAATGTAGCATTGGTGCTCCAAATTCACGGTTTGGCGACAAATGTGACATTTTGTCTTTCCTGAATATACGTGTGTCTTGGCACTGTTGGTACGTATACCTTGTCCACAAGTAGGGAACAATCTTAGGAGTTGGCAAGCACTTTTCCGCTGTGAACCTTGTGTCTTCGGATGTTGCTGGTAACAGGCAGGACTGACAAACGTGCGCTGAAAAGTAGAGTAATGCATTCGTTCTTGTTCTTCGTCAGGACAGGGTTTAGAGGCAAAACATCATGAGCATTTCGAGCATAATATGGAGCCAAGACGTCTTGCAACTTTTGTATTTCAAGAATGCCACAAGGCGTGTCTTTAGCTAGCCCCGCTTGCTGCAACAGGATTTCTGCCTCTCTTTATTGTTTGGCTCGGTCAGATCGTTGAATAGTTTTCCAGGCTTATTTCCATTCTGATACATTGTTCTTGTTGGCATACGTTCGTCCCACCACGATGGTACGGGCTAAACACATCTTGTATTCAGGGTTGTTAATTTGGACGAGACATGTTTTGGTGCTGCGAAGTTTGCCTACCAAAAACACTGATTTACCATGTCCCGTCCCATGGGAAAAAAACGTGGGTCATGAATAGTGTCGCTTTTCCGTCGGTGATATGAAACTTGTTTTTGGATTGCTGAATGTGCTGAATCTTGTCGATGATTTTGGAAGGTGTCAATTCCGATGGAATGCTAAACTCGATCCAAATGGGGGACTTCAAACTGTCATGATGAAATGAAAGTCTCAAGCGATCGTCTTCTTTGGCTTCAAAGTACTGTTTCTGTGTGATTAACAAAGAATTCCACTCATCGGGGATGAACTCTTCTGCTTTCTTTGGGTTTAGGTTCGTTCATGTCTTCTTCTTACCTTCTTCTTCACTCTCACTGAAATCGTGCGATCGTTTCATCTCAATTGCTGATTCAGAAATGATTCTACCAAGTTCGTTCTCTCTGTTTATATACCCATCTCTTCCTCTTGTTGTAACAATGACTTGAAATACACAAGGCAAGGAAAAGTCCAACAGTTAGGAATCCTGGAAGACTTATCCAAACGACAATGGTGCTTCTTAAACGCATCATGCATATTGAGGACCCTTGGATTCAAATCATACATCGAAATGAAGAATTGCAAGAAGAAACAAAAAAAAAAAACAAAACAAAAAACAAACAAACAGATAGTTGATGTCATCGAGAGAACTAGAAATGGTATTATGCCGTTACGTACGTTCTCCAGAAAACCTCGCTACTCGACAACCATGTCTCATTCTATCTCACTTCTAATTTGTCGTCGATCACGACATGTGCTAACCCTGATTTAGCACACGTTTTTCATTTTTAAAAAAAATTTATAAATATATTTTTAAAAGAACTACCCTTTTTAAATCAGCGAGGAAGTTTCATTATGCCCTTACCACTGTTTCTACACCTACAATAGCGATCTCTTTTAAGACCCTTTAAAGTATGAGACAGAGCAAGTAAGACTTGAAGATGAACGAAGATGTCTAAACATCAACTGTCAAGCCCCTATGTTCCACTTCTGTTTGTGATAATAACTTAACGATACTTCGCATTTTCTAAAGTGGAAATATTTACCAGCCGTACAAAAGTTATATGATGAGCTTTTGACACTTGCATAGACACTTCAATTCATAAGTGTCACGAGAAAAATATCTATCCAGTTTTCACCATTTTCAAAAACACGCACACACTTGCAACGTGACTAGAATCTGTACTTTTTTATTTGTGGATATCACATAGACCTGTCCCAGCATAAAGAGCTGTTAAAGAATTGAAAGAATATTACTCATTTACTTAGAAATATCAAAGCTTTGATGTGTATAATCCCTACTCCATCCTTTATTAGTGTTTAGGTATGTTCCCTAAAGACGCAAACAATTTAGAGCAAAGTTAATTTTGAATTGAGGCTTCTCTCTGTTTATACATTTTTTTCAAGTTGTTGGTGCATGGTAGATAACATTCGCATACCATCTCAAAGTGAGAGGCATTTATACACAAGTCATTGTCTTTATTAAATTTGGTTTTATTGGTTAGTCATCGTTAATCTTTATTTCTAGGTTCGAATCTCCTTCATTCGCGCTTTGCTTAGTGGCAAAATCAGACTTTTTTTGCACCTGATCACTACACTACCTGCCTTGTATTTGAACCAAACAAATGCGTCATTCATTGTAAGTGACTTCATTGGCTAACATATATCTTCCACCGCCTAAGCTTCAAATTAGTTTCAGTTGTTATTCGCACAGGGAGAAGATCAGACGTGTTTTATGTACCTGTTCATTAGTCACTTTACAAACAATACAATTATATACAAATAATCGTATCATGGAATGTTAAGTCTTATTGCGAAATAAATCACAGCATGTTTGGATGTACTATTCTTGAGGATCTTGGTTTTGTCGTTGTGGATGTTGAGGCTCACCTGTGCTGATGTGGCTGCCAATACGTCTGTCTTGTTCTGCATTTGCTGATGACTGTGGAAAAAGAGCACTAGGTCATATTCAAAGTTTATGTCCTCCAGATGGACGTCTTCATAATCCAGTTTTTGACAAGAAGAAGGAGAAAAGGCAACAGCAAGCAGCCTTGTCTCACGCCAATCTGCACTAGGAATCTGTCTGTGTGCCGCACTGCATGAATGTCACTGCTGAACATTCCGTTGTAAGCGTTCCTGATCAGGTTATTTAGTTTGGTTGGAATGTCTTAGTGGCGAAGAAGTTTTCAGAGTGTCACACAGTCCTCTCTGTCGAATGCCTTCTCATAATTTATAAAGCTGATGTATAGCGAGGAATTCCACTCCAGTGATTGCTCGACTATGATAGGAAGAGAAGTTATTTGGTCCGTACAAGATCTGTTCTGCCGGAAGCTTGCTTGATCGTCTCGTAACTGTGGGTCTACAGCCTCCTTCATCCTCTCCAAGATGGTCCGGTTGAAATTTTTTCCTGGTACTGAAAGGAGTGTGATTCCAGTCTATTTGGAACAATTTATGGATCATGATGAGGTATCCTTCTTTCCAATCAGTTGCTATTTCTTTTTCCTCCCAGATGTTTTCAAAGAAGGGGTATAGCATTTCCACTGAAGCCTCTAGGTCTACTCTAAAGGCCTCCGCTGGGATGTCATCAAGTCCATCTGCCTTGCCGTTCTGTAGTTGGGTGATGGCTTTCCTGATCTCGTATCTGCTGACATTGTCACAGCTGATGAAGAGATCTGCGTTGGCTGGATGGATTTCTGGGGATTTAGTGGTGCTGGACTGTTCAACTGGTCTTCAAAATGTTCTGCCCATCTATTCATTTGGTGTTTTGTACTTGCGACGGTCTTGTTCTGCTAATCCTTTACGGGTCTTTCTGTTTTGCTGTACTTGCCGGACAGCTTCTTGGTAAAGTCGTACAACTTCTTCATTTTTCTACTTCTGTTCTTCTTCTGCCTCTGCTTCCAGCCCTTCAACATAGTTTTTCTTGTCTCTCTTGATGCTTCTTTTCACGTCTCTGCGGGTGTCAGTGTGCTCTTTTTTGTCCCTTTACTTTTGTTGCTCTTGTCCTACTGCTATTTACTGCTGATTTCTTCTGTTTCCGCTCCTGAATTTTGCACAATGTTTCGGCTGAAATCTATTTATTTTGCTCGTTTTTCAAGTTGTCTAATACTTCTTGGCATGATGATTTTACTGCTTCCTTAAGTTTCCTGTTGTTCGCGTTGTCTTCCTCATCTATAACAAGCTCTTGTAGTACTTGATACCTGCCATTAAGAATCAGTCTGTATTCTTCTTTAGTTTTTGTGTCTTTCAACAGACTGGTGTGTTTTCCTCTATTTTGTGCCCATCCAGTTCTTATTTAATTTACGTTTCAGCCTTGCGACAACCAAGTGGTGGTCAGATGCCGCATATGATCCTCTCGTCACCTTACATCTTGCAAGGATCTTCTGAACTTCTTGGCTATGTAGATGTGGTAAATCTGATTTTCTTGTCATATGGTCTGGTGATATCCATGTGTTCTAAATATCCATCTCCTAAATACAGTAGCATCTCTCCTGTCGTCAGTCTTCTTTGTCCAGATTGAGTTTATTTTGTCTCGCTAATGCCCATTAGAAATATGTTTTAGTTCCTCATCTCTGCTAATGCCTGTGCTGCAATGCGAAGGTATTAACTTTACCTATGAATTATTGCTGTACATGTCCTTCAGCATATTTTCAAAATAATTTCAGCGGCATCTTTGTCCCAGAGTTGCAGTGGTTACTTGAAGATTTATACCGCTGTACAATTTTGAGAACATATTGCAATCATGCAATCATATACCCATCTATTTCATACTAAGTTTATTATTACTAGTTTCTCAATGTATTTACGGTTTTTTTATAGATAATATCTCGTCTTTCAAGAACTCAGGATCGCTTCCGTGTTTTCTTTTCTGTAGTGCTTAAAATTTAGTCATACACCTCATGAATCTAGTTTGTTTAAAATGATACCAGTCTCCAAATTTCAATGCAATAGACTTTCCAGATACTAGTATGAAGAAAAAAATAATAGTGGTGAAAGGTTATCACTTTGAAAAAGCCCAGGTGAACAAAAGAAATAGTCTGAGTACGACTTTAAGTGACTGTACTGAACTGTAATACATAATCAAATGATTTTTAAGCAATAAGGCACGAAAAGCGATTTCTTTTATTGAGAAGCTTTCGAATAAAATATAGATATAAAATTGACCTTGTCTGTATTATCATTCTTCGCTTTATAAATAAAAAAAATTTCATTAGCAATATCTTATTTAGAGGCCCAAGAGGTGAGTCATTGATTTAATATAATAGTGAATAGTTTTTCCTATACAGCTTGGCATTATCTCTTTATGAGAATTATCATCGGATGGATCACATTTTAAAAAAAATATTTAACAAGAACTTTACTCCAATTTGAAGGATGTATACCGCTGGAAAGCGTGTAATTGACTAACATGAAAGACTCAGTAAAGTATTCACTTTAAACTGTCAGTACCTTGTGCTTTATTATTTTTTAAATTTTTAGCATTGAACTTGATTCATCAATTGTAATTGGATCGTATTCTGTAAATATCAGTTCGCTTAAATACTTACTACTGCCTTGTTCTTGTATGTTACACTCTACCCAAACTGACTAGTATTCATTTTTGGTAAGACTGTTGCGAGTTTTCTTTTTTATAAATGTTCCTAAAAATCACCACACTTTTTTGATGGAAAGTTTCAGGCTTCTGAAAGATTTCGAAACTCATTGGCTTTTCCTTTTCATAATTCATGCATAGTTTGACATAGCTCTATTGCAATGTAATTTCAGCGCTAGGCAGAACCTTTTCTATTTTCTTCTTCGTACTATTATTTCTTTTACTTGCATCTGATTTAAAAGAATCGTGAATAATTAAAGCACTTTCACATAGTTTCATTATTATTTATACGTTCTCCATTATACCTAGCAGCATTATAATTAACACGATCATCAAATTTCCCATCTTCAAAATGCACCTTTTATCGATTCGCCTTATACGATACTAAAAGAAGCGAATACTTCAGCTTTTCCATCGAGTATAAAGTGTTTTGTCAATTCCCCAACGTCTCGTTATATATTGGCAAGGGACGCAGTTTGAAAACCCGAATTCCATTTATGGTAAAGCATTCTAAAATTCATGAATTCTGACAGCTAAATGCGGTTTTAACGAGAATTACGATGAGAGCGGAAAAGTCTGTAAATTTATGTACTCTGAAGTTTGCAATGAAAAAGAAAATATTTTCATTATTCAAGATATAATCAATTGTACTTTTTCCATTTGTTGTGAAACTCGTACTGACCTTTGTCTGCATCATCATCTAATCTTTCATTTACAATGCATATACCAGTGCTCTTACGTAAGTCTGATTTCCACAACTTTTTACTGTTTAGTTCATGATTAGTACGTGGAAGGTCAATGATGTTTAACACATCATCGGTTACGAAGGTAGATATTTTCTATGTAATCCGCCTATAGACCGTTTCTACTATTATGATTATCTCCGCTCCTGTAACGGTTCCCTTTTGCATTTGTGATTGACATCCATCAACAACAGTTTACCAAATAAATCAAAGTAAAGAAGAGTAGGTATCGTTGATTGTTTATGTGCAAATATAACATCATCAAACCAAACTTACCCTTTTATTAATCCTAATCTAAATCATCTTCATCTTGTGTACCTTTTACCAGATTGTTTGCTTATTCCGAAATAGCCATTTCTAATCAGGAACAGTTTTCTTTACTTAACTAATTTTCTGAGGTATGTATAAACTATAAGAATCTTTATGTGAAAATTTGATTTCGCCAATTTCCGTAACAAAAATATTAGATTGAATTTCGAGAGGAATTAATTAAACTAGTTTGTGTACGTTTCTCTCCCAAATGCCCTTTTACAATCCAAGTCAATATCTTAGCCGATCATTTTATCTCTTCGCTCGCCTATTCTGACCGAATCTCTTGAAAGAAGGTGTGTTTCTGATTGTTATATTTGAGTGTGATCATTAAGACTACTCTTATTGACATGAAACATTCCTTAAGAATTAGTAAATCTAGGGTAACAGTAATATTGTGTTAATGTAGAAATACATATGACAGTATCCATTCGATAACATAGGAACAGAGAAAGTTGTGTTATATATATATATATATATATATATATATATATATATATATATATATATATATATATATATATATATATATTTATATATATATAATCGATATTTCTGTCCGGTAGATAATCTCTGAATTCATTGCTCTGTAGATTTAAAGGTCAATATATAATTTTTCGTTGTTGCCCTTACGTGGAAATATTTTGGAAAAATATTTACATCTGTGTTAAAAATATGATCAAGTTCATAATAGAAGAAATGTTTCGCATCTCATGCAGTTCGAAACTTAAGTCCTTAACTGGAAGGAAGGATGAATTGTGTAATTGTGATCTGGAAATTACTGTTGTCAGTTAAACCCATCATGTAGAAAATGTCCTGGTATTTTATCTTATGTTTGTGGTCTATAGGTACTGGTGGACGCCTTATGTGACATAATGTAAAAAGGTACAAAATTGTATGCTTCTTCACGTTCTTCCCACCCTACCTGACTAAGCGGCAAATTAGATTTGGCCAACTATTTTGGTTTTATGACAATTCTCCGACTCTATATTCATCTTTTTTATATTCCTTAGACTCGTATGGGCAGTTTTTAAGATAAGACGAATGCAGCAAATCTTTAATGCTTGAAATACGGAACAATATTTTGAAAATTTAAATATTCGAACACTTTTGATACTTAAACAATTAGTTAGCACTTTGATGGTTTCATGTACCGTCGGAAATTTACTGTCAGATTATGGTGAGTATGACAGTCAACTTCAGACATCAGTGATATATTTATAGAACAGACTGAAATTGTTTGTTCCAGATTAAAAAATCAGTGTTGAATGTTTAATTTGGAGTAAATGTGACTCGCTATTTTTGGTGAGTATTTTTGTATTTTATTAAGATCAAAGTTCAAAGTGTCAGCATATATAAAAGGGTCTTTGATAATTAAATATAAACAATTGTCATCAGCAAATGAACTGCACGGGTATCATCATCATCGTCGTCGTCGTCATCATCATCATCATCATCATCATCATCATCATCATCATCATCATCATCATCATCATCATCATCATCATCAATCCCTTAACCCAAGAGGTCGTTGGGTATACATACTGTTATGTAGGGAATGCATCAAATGCCACACCCTCAAAAGTAAGACCCTTTTGTAACACAAAACAGAATTTGGTTAAATCTTGTGTTTAGCATTTATTGTTTAAGCTCGGTTCATAAACGTCGTTCGTCTAGATAACTATATGTAACTCTAAGTTCCACACGTGTGGTGTGGCTACTGTATATCGTAGCAGAGGTAGCATACACACAAATAATTTTATTTTAATTTAAAAGGCAACACGATCACCAATATTCTACTATACGCAATACAATTGAATGGCCATAAAACACCTTATTTTCATTTCGTAAAAACAAGCATCATACCATACACACCCAAGAGACAAAAGATAATAACAACAGGGAACCGAAAGGCACTGCAAAGTCTTTCTTAATTTCTCAAAAACTGGCGACCACGTAATAATGTTTGTGTGTATTGTTTTTCAGGCCACCGCAAAGGAAAAAAAAACAAAACAACCTCGCCAATAAAAAACAGTAAAAATACTATCCCCAATGTCTAAACGATTACTACATACATTATTAAGTCCTACCGCTTAGAAACCTAAGAAGTGATCAAGACACTGGTTATCACTCATTTATTTTTATATTCATAAGGCTAAAATCAATAAGGCAGAATAGATAATTAAACTACCAGCTTAGAGGTATGTTACGAATCTAGGCCTTAAAATATGTAACAGAAAGAAAATGTAATTAACAATTTAAAGAAAATTACAAAAGCAATTTAATTCCCTTCAATAGTAAATGAAAATTCAAAAGGCACTACAATATTGTGAATTAAATTTCAAATAAATCTAAATGTCTTAACACGAGTCCAAAAAGATATTCTTTATGATTTCCGGTGGTCTTAAATATCCCGATATAACACAATGATGTGATACAACATGTCTTTCGAAAGAGTTCACAAAACTCCAAAGAAACGAATTAATCAAAAAAGTCAATGAGCATTTTAGTAATTCCAATGAATATTTTAAACAAACAATTTTTCTTGAATCATATATAATGTCAACAATATAACGGTAAACTCCGATGATCATAAATGGATTCCCTGAGGATGACATAAAATAAGAATGAATTATTTGCGTATCTTGTCCTTATTGATAGACATTTTTACTTGAACTATAGCGTTATAGAATCTGTAGGACTCCAGGAAACCTATTCTAATAATAAACAAGACTGGTCTTGAACTCAAGCGCTATGTAAGCATTCTGTTTACAACGAACAATAATGGATAAAAGTTAGCATTGTAAACATTATATTACAACTTAAAATCACGGACAATAGTTAGGCACACAACAAAAATAAAATATACATAATTCGGTTATGACATTTTTGTATTATTAATGTATGCATCTTTCGAGCCCACAAGGTGGTCTATATATAGCCAGTCACTCTTTAATTTGAACTTCTGGTCACTAATAATGCATTAGCATGAATTGTTATATATCTTGCGTAAAGCGCTTCCATACTTATAAACATAACACAAGCTGGGTATTACTTCAGAACATTCTACTCAGCGCTATACATACATCCAATACAACGTCAACATTACAACGCAAGGCGTTCTTCAACAGTCTTTGCGCTCAGTCGTGCGTAGGACTATGGCATACCTCAGTTTTGTTCAAAATATAGTTTGCAGCTGCTGTACTCACTGCGATAAATAGTTTAATCAACTATTTTTGTACTAGCTTACCTGTAAGTTTACATACCTGTTTAGAGTTTAACTTGCACACAAGTTCAGTCAAATGGATTAGCACGCAGAATGAATATTTTATATCTGACAATATTTTATATCTGACAATTTATCTTGAGGACATTATAGTAGGATAACAAAAATATTCTAACTACAGTACTTAAAATTATGCGTCCTTTTCTTTCATCCCCCGTCGTAAAATAAAATCACACAGGCACACTGAACTATTTAGTGTTTTCTACCATTTATATTATTTCACTATTTTTAAAAAATGAAATTTCCTCTCAAAGTTCTAACTATTATTTGTATAATTTATGTCCTGTTTGTATTGACTGAATATGGATACATCTAGCAAACTCAAAGAGTCTTGAATCTGTTATATCATAAAACTTGAAAACGAACGTGAAACTATATGTGTATCATATAAATTGAATACATGATTTTATAATTATGATATTTTGTTTCATCAGCAGGCTTAGAAATTCAAACATCGTGCTCATTATAATTTAAATCCAGTTCTCCTTCCTTTTTAAGACATGGTAAAATATGTTTCGCAAGGTATGATAATGGAATGCAGATATCAATAAAATCATTTAACATTTTCGATGCAAATATCCAAGGTCATATTTTTAGCATCTAAGCTAGAAAATAAACAGTTATTTCCTTTAGAAGAAGTCGTCGTTGCTTTACTTGAGAGATCTGAATATAAACAACACAAATTCTTCAAAAATAATTTATCATAATGGAGCTCATTAAAATAAAAACAAAGTTTTTTTTAAAAAAAAAATACTAGAAGTTTCCTTTTCAAGTTAAAATATTAGTCAATTGACAAAAAAACTATGCGCAATAATAAGAAGTTAAATTAAGTTGGAAGATTCGCAAACTGAACTATCTAGAACATATTTAATAAGCAAGCAATAACATGATGAAGATACAGAATGGGTTATGTTAGTCACGTGGATGGCCATTTTGCTCAACTGTACCATTGCTGTTACATATGTTGTACTATCCAATAAAGAGATAAAGCTCTCTATGTGTTTTGTTCTGAGTGGGTGAACAGGACGAATTTGAAACGGCGTAGAAATGCTGAGGCCGTTAGACCGAAATGTACGTTCCTACGCTGTATGCAACGATTTCTTTAGCCCGACTAGGAACAAAACACTTTTATGTGGTCTTGTATTTCCTACATATCCTCTTTTTGTTCACTCATTGTCTGCATTGCAAATAGGGCTTTACTGTTTAGCTTTAAATTTTAAAAAATTATTACTGCTATTACTTTTTACAGACACGCCAGTAGATTTTTCCTTACTTCTCAACACTTTTTACTTCCAAGCAAATGTCAGGGCACATTACACAGGAAAGTAGTGGTTAAATAAATTCAATTTTATTCAGAACGCTCAGTAATTTACATCATATTCAAACCCTCTATTTTTATGTTTCTATTTAAAACAAGAAATTACTGATGCTTTGAACATAAAGTGATAATTTAAACATACATCCTTTAAAGAATCGAAGATTTGGTTTCTGTCCAACATGCTGATAAGATTTAAATATTCATTTGGATCGATTTTAACAAGAAAATTCTGAAAAATATTGCAATATTATTCTGTTATCTTCTGTTTATGCTTTAGTTAAATAGCAGCAATAATTTAAACTAGAATCGTGCAGTTCCTTCAATATGCCCAGAGCAGAGAAAAAACCAATAACATTGTAACTAGATTCATTTCTTATAAATTTAAATTACAATCAAAATAGATGCTGCTTTGTGATATCTCAACCTTTATGTTGGAAATGTTTGTCAGTTTCACGCTCAAATTTGTGCTTAAATTTACTGAACAAATTTGATTCCTCGGTAATTTGAATTTGCAATATGTAAGGCCAGTTTTGCAGACCATATTTTTAAACTTTAAAGCTTAAATGGATTTTAGCTAAGTTTGTTATTTTAGATGATTTACATTTTGGAATGTCACTTGGGAATTAAACATGGGGGAAAGGTTTCCTCGAAACATGGAGCATTTCTAACCAATCCTTGAATCTTGAAATGACTCTCTGAGTCTTTCTAACTCTAGCTTGATTTTAAAAAATTCAATACAAGATTTCAGCGACAAAGTGCTCTCTCTCTCTCTCTCTCTCTCTCTCTCTCTCTCTCTCTCTCTCTCTCTCTCTCTCTCTCTCTCTCTCTCTCTCTCTCTCACACACACCCACACACACGATTTATATCGCTTTACACAACTGCGTCAATATAGAACTCAATGTCATAATGTCCACAATATCATTGTCCACACGAACATATTATAATGAAATACACATAAACTGCTCTCCACTTCTTACGGTACTCTCCTAATATCCCATGCGGCAAAAAGCGGCAATTTTTATCTAATATGATCGCATTTCTTACAATTAAACAAATTATATTTTTTTAAATAATTTAAAATCTACAGTAATAATTTATATCGATATTTTATAAGGGAACTATTATTGAATATTCCAAGTTGTAAAGTAATTACAAGCTACGTGTGTAATATATACATTTTAGGTGTGCGAAACATCATCACAGACTGAATCGAACGCCAGATGAGCCAGATTAAAGTTGTAGGCAATAAATGTATTTAAAATACTATTATCACGTAAGTAGGACCCACCTTCATTAAAATTTTAAATTCCTTTATGTTTTGTAGTTTCTCTTTAATAATAATAATAATAATAATAATAATAATAATAATAACAACAATAATAATAATAATAATAATAATAATAACTTTGTAAAGCGCATAATCTTAAGAAGCTTTAAGCATTTTACAACATTACGCAGTGATATATAATGATATGTTTACAACAAATAAACACCATGAAATTAGAAAACAGAAAATATGCTTAAAGTCTTTGTGTTGTAATCGGAAAAGGATCAGTTTTGTCATCATTGGTCTGCAGCTTGTTACATTTCATCAACGATTTCACATCGGAAATGCACCTCTCTATACATTGGATAGTAGCATCAGCTTCACTTGGGTGGCGAGATTTTTATGTTTGGGTGTCATCAACGTGCAACTGGTGAGACACTTAAATATGACGCTTGAGAGCGGCTGAATGTACTTAATGAAGAGAATAGGTCCAAGAACAGACCCCTGTGGAACACCACAACATAGATTAACTGAGCTGGAGTGTATTCTATTTGCGGACACAGTTTGTGTCCTGTTGAAAAAGTATGACTCGAAACACAGTAGGGATGTATCGTTAATGCCAAATACATGCTGTAGACGGTGAAGTAATATATTATGGTCTATTGTGTCAAATGCTGCAGACAAGTTAAAATTTGAGAGAAGGCAATTAACTACTTTCAGAAGAATAATATCAACACTGTGTGGCAAGGGCGATATGCATAATGTACATTAATAAAAGATTTTGAATTCAGATGGGATGCAAGTTGGGATAGAAGAAGTTTTTCTAAGATTTTCGCTGTGAATGAAAGATTAGAAACAGGGCGGTAGCTCTTTAAATCGTTAAGGTTGAGTGTTGGTTTCTTTAGCAGAGGCTTTACAATGGCACTTTTGAAAAATGGTGGGAATTCCATGGATAAGAAATAGGTGGTAATAACATCAGTTAGTGAAGGCAATATTGGATCTAAGAACTCAAGCAGCAGTGATATCGGAATCGGATCAAGTTCACATGACTTTGGTGCACTCTTCATCACGATTGTACATACTAAATCCATAGAGACAGTTCAAATACTGCTAACGGTTGTCGTTGAAATTCGGTATCGCAACTGTATGGTGACGCCGAGTCAATCGATATTGTATTGTCAAGCTTTTTTCTAATGGCTTGTACTTTGCCACGGAAGAAACTTGCAAAGAGGTCGGGAAGGTCGTCGACTGGAGAGAAGGTAATTGGAAGTGGTGCAGCATATCTCCAGGTTTTGCAAATATTGCAATTTGTTTGAAACGTAATATAGTTTATCCGCTTAGTCTGCGTGTTTACAGAGCATCAGCGTTTTTTTTTTCTCAGTATGTCTTCCTATGAATTCTTTGTTGATTATCAGCTAATTTATTTCTTGTTTCATGTAATCTATTTTCTTGTTTTATTCTTAAATCCTCACCTTTATACGAATGTTATTCATTTAATAGTTAATATTTATATTGCTGATTTTCCATGTCATTTTATTGATTAATTTATATCGTTGCGAATAGAACGTATTTGGTGATTCTTCCACATAAATCTTTCAATTTTCTAAAAATTTTCTAAAATACTATCCCAGATCAGTATCACTACCGTTTTACACGGTATCGAGCTGTGTTGTAGACATATTTTTGGTGCATCAAGTGCGACGTTGGCCATGATTGTATTAGCTGCCGATTTAATGACCTTCTCTCATGTCATGGAGTCACAGAAGGCATTAATTCCATCAATGCAGTTTTAGTTAATATAACTATTATATTAGAAGCAAGTGTATCGTACTGTCGGTGGATATTCTCAAATTTTATCATTTCCGTTACATATTTTAGTGTAATTCTAAAATCTAGTGGAGAAAAACACACGGAGAGCTTTTAATTTACATTTAATTTTTTTGTTCTATTTTTTGGTGCAAGCACACTAGAAATGTCTTTCCAAGATATAAGTCAAAACTATTTTGGAAACAAAATAAATACCAAAGGAAAAAAAAACATTTATGTACCTTTCCACTTTTCCCCTTTAAAAACTTTTAAAATACAAACAAATGAATAGACAGCTAAAGTGAAATGTTGAGTTTTTGATGCAAATAATAAACGTCGAGCATACATACAATATGGCAAAAATATATTGCAGACACAGAACAGAAAGATCTTTTGGTTAAAGGTTACAAATGCGATGAGAGATGGAAATTGGTCTATACATATGCATTTGACAGGGAGTACAACCCAATTAATCTCATTTTTAAATCTTGGGAACCAGACCAGATATCTCGACTAATGTCTAACATCATGAAGATCATCTACAAACTCAAAAAGGATATTTAAATACATTTTTTTTGTCTAAATTCTTTTTGAATTTTTCATATGGAGAGACAAATATACAACCTTTTGGTATCTTTAGGACGCACTGGAAGTTCTTCAAATGTTACCAGTTTATGCGAGTTGGGAACTTGCGAGAGCCACGTGTAAATTACCTCGGTGTTACTTCTTTTAGCATATTTTCAGGTTTAATCTTACTTGACGTGTACGTAATACAGTGATGCATGTGATTAAGACATTAATGACCCTGTACTGTTAATTTCCTGTTTATTAGGAGTTAAACACACACACACATACACACACATTTCATCATACACCAGTTTGATGTTAAAGCATAGCTTACCACTATTTACAATACTTTAAAAAAAAATCGTATATTTCATTCGTGACGGTTATTACTTCATAAATATTTTCTTGTTTACTTTTAATAACTATTTTTAGGTTTTCCGAAGCCATAATTTCATTTTTTGTTTTTAATTTGTGTTTAAATTCGTGGTGGTTGATATGGTATATGACGTTTCTTTGTCTAAGCTTTGATGCATTCAATCTAACAACAATTTCCTATTCTTGTCTTGTGGGGTAGAGTGTAATTTGATGGAGGCTTAAAATAAGTTTATTGGTTTTGTATGTCCGTTGACAAAGCATACACACTATGTGTTCTCAAAAGAGGAATATTCTACATGTTAATAAGACTATAGCCGTAGGTGCTCATATTTTGAGTGGTCCTCCTTTAGACCCACTACCATCCCCAAATCGAATCTATATTGAAGAAAACAGCTGAGCGACGTTCGACACTTACTGTCTATTAGCCGTAGTCATCTCATGACCATAATCTGGTCATGGCTGTTAACATCACACGGTTGCAGCAAAAGAAAGTCACTGTGACATACATTTTGCACGTCACTGGCTTATGTTAAGATTTTGCGTTTAAATCATTCCACATTGAGCTTTTTTTTTTGTTGTTGCTGCAGCCTATGTACACGTACTGTTATACCAAGAACCATTAAAGCTGGCAAGGCATGCATCATAATGGGTACTACACCCTTATCGCGAGAAGTAGATCGATGTGATAATATCTCGCTTCACTAATATGGGTTCAATTATATATATATATATATATATATATATATATATATATATATATATATATATATATATATATATATATATATATATAAAGAATACAAATCATATGGCGAATAACAACCCTCTCAAGCGTACTGGACCCACCAAGGGATCACGTGTGCCAGGGATTAATTAAAATATATGCAATAAACTGACGACGAACAGTACGAAACTAGTAACTAACTAGCCTAAGCGCTTTCGACTCTTAATGAGTCTTTTTCAAAGGCAAATACAACACATAGTTACGACAAACAAATAAACACAAAAACGTTGTGTTTGTAAACCTCTACATTTCTGTCTTCACATGTGCTAAAACTATAAATACAACCAGCTTGTATAGACTAGTTGCGGAAACTGAAAACGTTGTATAATTCCCTAAAAGTCTACAAGCCAAAGCGACATCTATTTTTACTTTGTGTACATATGTAACGCAGATTATATCCCGGATATTTGATTCTATACCGGTTATTCTTATAGTAAAAATTGAAGAATAATAAGAAGATTTAGAAAATGTTAAATTCTACTAGTGCATAGTTTTCATTTTCTAGTCTTCTTGGTTTAGACCGCTTGGTTTCAATGTTCTAAGGCGGCGTATCCAGTATGATTCCTTTTCCTTCCTGGTTTCGGAACTCCAGCTGTGGTTGTTAGCAATAGCGATAAGTACTATATCACTGAAAGTGTGGCCAGGGGAGGAGAAGTGTTCTGCGACCGGGCTTCTGTACAGCTTTTTTGTCATCCAATCAGATCTATGAAGGTTTATCCTTTTGTGTAGCTTTTCAGTTTCTCCCACGTACTGAAGGCCACAGATCTTACATGTGATGAGATAAATCACATTCTCTGTTTTGCACGTTTTGTTTGGACCATGTATGTTTAGTTTTTCTTTAGTCACTGTGCTAGTGAATGTCTTGGTCTCTATCATATGTTGACAGGTTTCGCATCTTTTATCGCCACAGGGTCCAGATTGACTAGGTTGGTTTTGACTAGCGATTGGCGTTAGCTTGGCCCTGACTAGGATGTCCTTTAGGTTTTTTGGTCTCCGGTAAGCTACTACAGGTTTGTTCGGAAGTATGAGGTTTATTTCCAACTCAAACCATGTTTTCCTGGACACAACAACCAGACTGGTGGAAAACAAATTACACACAGACATCTACTCAAAACCAACCGACAAACACCAGTATCTTCTCCCAACCAGCTGTCATCCAAAACACTGCATTAAGAACATTCCATATAGCCAGGCACTGAGGATACGCAGAATTTGCTCCGACGATGAAAGATTCCTAGAAAGGTCTGAAGAGCTGGCTAAACATTTAATTTACCGAGGCTACGACACAGACCTGATTGCAGAGGCAATCAAAAGGGCCAAACAAACAAACCGTGATGACCTTCTCAAATATGGACAGAAAGAAAAGGTTGATAGGATACCATTTATTCTGACCTATCACCCAGACAATCCCAAAGTAGGTAAAATCATCGCAAACCACTGGCCAACCGTGCAATCGTCAGACATACTAAACCTAATACTTCCGAACAAACCTGTAGTAGCTTACCGGAGACCAAAAAACCTAAAGGACATCCTAGTCAGGGCCAAGCTAACGCCAATCGCTAGTCAAAACCAACCTAGTCAGTCTGGACCCTGTGGCGATAAAAGATGCAAAACCTGTCAACATATGATAGAGACCAAGACATTCACTAGCACAGTGACTAAAGAAAAACTAAACATACATGGTCCAAACAAAACGTGCAAAACAGAGAATGTGATTTATCTCATCACATGTAAGATCTGTGGCCTTCAGTACGTGGGAGAAACTGAAAAGCTACACAAAAGGATAAACCTTCATAGATCTGATTGGATGACAAAAAAGCTGTACAGAAGCCCGGTCGCAGAACACTTCTCCTCCCCTGGCCACACTTTCAGTGATATAGTACTTATCGCTATTGCTAACAACCACAGCTGGAGTTCCGAAACCAGGAAGGAAAAGGAATCATACTGGATACGCCGCCTTAGAACATTGAAACCAAGCGGTCTAAACCAAGAAGACTAGAAAATGAAAACTATGCACTAGTAGAATTTAACATTTTCTAAATCTTCTTATTATCCTTCAATTTTTACTATAAGAATAACCGGTATAGAATCAAATATCCGGGATATAATCTGCGTTACATATGTACACAAAGTAAAAATAGATGTCGCTTTGGCTTGTAGACTTTTAGGGAATTATACAACGTTTTCAGTTTCTGCAACTAGTCTATACAAGCTGATTGTATTTATAGTTTTAGCACATGTGAAGACAGAAATGTAGAGGTTTACAAACACAACGTTTTTGTGTTTATTTGTTTGTCGTAACTATGTGTTGTATTTGCCTTTGAAAAAGACTCATTAAGAGTCGAATATATATATATATATATATATATATATATATATATATATATATATATATATATCTACATATATATATATATATATATATATATATATAATTGTTTGCCATAAAGGGGGAATTCATGTTAAAGGCGACCATAAGTTTGATCTTATTGGAATTTAAAATAAAAAAAAAACGTTCTACAATTAATACTGGTCCGGTATGACTGTTATGTGAATTTAAGAAAGGCTGGATTTTTGTTTACTGTAATGGAAATTTAATACATTGTCATTTCAGAAAAAATGGTATGATATGGGATACAATTGGAATTTAACATTATGTATCACTATAGAAATGTTACACACTTAATGAGAATCCAATGCCATAGTTGGTCAGATAGTCTACCTTGGATGGGGAAGGCCACGGGTTTTATCCGCGGCCGAGTCATGCCAAAGACATAAAATGGCACTTGCAGCTGTCTCGCATGTTTCTCTGCATTTTGAGGTTGGTGTTAGGATAATGTGAATGGGTGGAACATGACGACTGATGTCTGCTACATAACGCACCAGTGCTAAACATCAATATAAACTTCCACACTGTAGACATCGTAGCGATATAACTGAAAAATTGTTAAAGCTACGTTCAAAATCCAAATCACACACACACACACACACACACACACACACACACACACACACACTCTCTCTCTCTCTCTCTCTCTAATACATATTATTTTTAAAAAGTTTATAAAGGCACATTGTCGTCCACAGACTGAAAGTGGAATGTTGAAATGACAAGCTGAAATTCAAAGTGGTGGCTGCAAAAGAATTATTCATAATCCGATGCAGCATATTTTTCCAACATGTCTACCATTGGACTGTGCATGGCATTTATATGTGGTAAATTTTTTAAACTAGCGTTTGGTTGTTGTTAATTTATTACTTGTAGATTTTTACGCAGATAATTTTCCCTAAATAAAATACTAGGATTTATAATTTGCAAATATTTAACAACATACAAATGTTTCTTACTTGGATCATCAGCAAATGGGTAATGGATAATGTTGATTTTATTTCTTCCTGCTTTCTTTAATTTAAAATCAAAATTCTAGTTTTAAAAATTCAGCTGTAGTCTTGTGGTTACTTTGTCGGAATCTGTATGTTTTTGGGTGTAGTAACTTTCTAATGCTCAGTTATTGATTTAGTCTCAACTTTTGATAGTTTCTCCTTCATTTATTTTAGACATTTGTACAACATCTGGTGAACATGATGAGATCTAATCATTGAAGATATCCAAATGATTTATTTGGTAACCAATAAATGAGTTTTTCTTTAGACACATAACATCGAGATGAATTGTTTTTTATCAAGGTAATACATGTAAACAAGGCAATACGCAATGTCAAAAGATAGAAATATATCATGAAAATAAAAGTTTGACATTATCGTTATTATAGAATTCGAATTATCAGGCAATAAAAACTAATTAAAAAGGAAGTCCATACATAGGCTAACTCGCAATGTTGGATGGTTATGAAAAAAAGGTTCAACTTCAACAAGTATTATCAAAATATTGGCAGTGGCAACTTACTCTTTGACAATGTTTATTTCATTTTCAGGACGACCTGCCCGATGACGATTTTTACTGCGGAAGAAATAATATGCTTTGGCAAAATAAAGCCATTCAAAACGTGCTAGATGATCATTTTGGCTCAGACTCGTTCTTTCTCTATCCTTTTCTCAAGCCCACAGGCAATGTTTGCTTAACAAAGTTAGAACAAGAACATAAATTTAATCCTGCTGTAATAGAAAGAGAAAAATCTTCTTCAATATGGCTAATGGTTTCAGAGCACAAGCGTTATTTATTTGCCAATTAAATAAGGTTTTTGTTCAACTTACTTGATAAAATTTGTTTTCGTCCACCGATATACGTCTTTTATATGTTTTCAAGGTATTATGCTTGCAGACAGTAATGACAAAACAAGTCCTTGTTTTATTTGCATATTTGAAACTATTTATTCAGTCAACCATCAAATCTCATGTGCAGTTAATCTAGGTCATCTATTGATATTAGATCGTTTATCACAGTTGTAACGGCACATCTGACGTAGACTTTGATATCTTTTGCTGATCTGGCATTTACAAGAGTCCATCTGGTTTATGTTAAAATCTTGTTCTTCTTCCACTGTATTCCTTAACTCTTTTTGTTTGCCTGAGATTCTTGTGTACTTCACGCTTGCGACAAAAGCTGTCGGCCCCTTTTCTATATCTTGGAGCTATTCAGTGTTAATTAGCACTAGTTCTGTTTGAATTGTCCCAAGCTTTTCCTCAATCTGTTATCGATGGATTTTTTGGATAATATCTAATTGATGTTGAAACATTTAATGAACGCCAGAAAGTGGCGAGATGATATTGAAATGACACCGACACAATGAAATCCTTGCTTAATAAAATGCCAAAAGAAGCCTATATCAACCATTAGCACACTTAGATATCATATATTGAGTATACATAAGACTATAAAATAAGTTTCAAAAGAAACGATATATGTAGCCCTTCGTGTGTTTTCTAAAATGTAAAACAAATATACGACACCTAACAAAAAATCTGATCTATAGTGGGGAGAAAATTTGAACATGCAATCTGCAGGAAGATGAAACATAAAATTCTGCATATTTAGTTAACTGAAACACAACCCACAGTTAGGAACTGAATTCATCAGAACATTACTCGATATGTACTGGAAAAGTAGCTGGAAATAAGATGTTGCTGTAACACCACTAACAACACATCTAGTCATAGCGGATATAATTATTATGCAGCCAATTTATAAACCAAAAATCGTACAACAAGAAACCGTTGATACGATATTGACACCAAGGGAGCAAATGCAGAAAGTCAAAAAATGACAAATATCTTTTTAATCACAGAACAAGGTAGAAAGGAAATTGACATATATGTATGGTTGCCAGTACATTGGCTGTGGCATTTGCACATTTCGTCTGGGAAGTTTACTATTCTGGTCCATCAACTTCGTCTATTAAGTGCGGTTGCAAAAGCCATCCAGACAATTACAGATACATCGCCCTTATTGGTACTGATGTTCTGAATACACTTATCTCACGTGACTGGAATACAATAATTCCATAGACAAAGCACAAGTATGGTTTAGGACAAAATTTCCTACATACAATAATATGTTGAATTTTTATATAGCTCAAGAACATATCTCTAAAAAATGTAGATTTTATTGTTCTTTTGCAGATTCTTTTATAAGTTTTGGATACAGTACAGCATTATAAATTATGATCTCTTTAATATGTCAAGCGTATGAATGGTAAATTAGTTAACATAAATTACGAGATAGAAACATGAAAACCTGTGTCCGAACACTTAATGGTTTAATAATTTAATTCGAATGCATATTTGGTAGAAGGCAAGGGTGTGTTCTGATTGCAGTCCTGTTTACCATAATTCATTGATGATTTTATTATACAAGATTCAAATAAAGATCAGATGGTGGGTGTCTTTTCTGTCAATCTAACAACTTTCTTTTCGAAATAATTTGGATATGTTTTGTTTTTGATAAATCATGGTCACATGACAGTTGATGTTGTTCAGCCTGTGCATTAAAATAATTTTGATGAATGTTTCCTTTGCTTGGCCTTTTCTTGCTTCTATTAAAATTATCTTCTGCAATATTTTTTTAAATTTTGTTTCCAACATGACTAATTGATGTTGTTGCTACTGACATTAATCCACCCAAGCTTCGTTACTTTTTGTTTATAATAACAAATTGTAAATGCATTCCTCAAAATATTCACGTCCAGATTTTGCCTGTGAGTATTGGTCTCATATAATAAGGGATTTACTTTTTAATTTCTTCCCTAATGAATCGCAAGCAATCATAATCGCATAAAGCTTTGGCAAACCTTATTAGCTTGTAAAGATTTATACAATTTTAAAATAATACATTTTTGTTAATTCCTATCAGTATATATATATATATATATATATATATATATATATATATATATATATATATATATATATATATATATATATATATATATATAGTTGAATACAAACAATGCTATCATACAGGTTAGAGAAATTAAATTCGTACTCTATGCAGTTTTGATCACAAGTCCGCGAGGAAATGGCACCCATCATCTTGCCTGCACGCACCAGATAATATACCGTCACATATGCATTTTGAGGACCATCCTATGTGTGCCAGAAAATACCAAATCATAAAATTAAAATTTATGCTAAATGTCTAAATCTTTTACTAACAGTTTAGCTTAAGTGAGATTTTTTGCACTGTTAAGGATATTTAATTTGTATAGTGTATTGACATTTGTCTATGATTATATGTTATGTATTTTGAATTTGTATTGTGTAACGGAAATTTTTGTTCATAATTTAAGGTTGAAGTTTGGGCCAACATACCATGTGTCATAGAATTTAAACATGTTTCTGTATTTAAATTCTAAATACTCCCTTGATTCTGATCTTAAACGTCTCTTTAAAAGAATTTTGATGGTAATTTCCATTATATTAACTCTCATCCTGATCCACATATTTTTGTCTCAGAGTATGCTATAAGTCTGAAGTAAACAAAATTAGTTGTATTATAGGAAAAGAAATTATTTGTTTAAACTGATAAAACGTGTGATCTTCAATTTTTCCTTGTACATTTTTCAGGCCATTATTTCGTAACAGTAAGTCTAAAACCATAGGTTTTCTCTAAGCGTTTAATGCTTTTTCAAATGTTGGTGAATTTTATATCCAATCAGGTTATGCGCCTTAATCTGTGATTGAACATTGTGAATGGAATTACCAGTATTGAACATTCGATGTAGTTGGTATGTGATGTCCGATGTTGCTTTATATATGTCTTCCAAGGTACAACATTGTCCACGTTGACCAGCATGTTGACACACTTTTATGCCGTATATTTAAGTGATAGTTATGGCCTACATTTTCAGTTTCTTTATAGGGCCTTGGTGCCGTATTAATGTGTTGATATTAGTCGTAATCAAATTGTAAATCACCGTGAAGATGTTATTAAAATAATTGGGAATGGGCTGCCAGACATAATGCATTTTTACAATGAGCTTTCACCTTTTTCCTTCCCCAGTACACCCCCACCCGAATTTTGCATTTAGATCGCGTGTTTCGGCAAAAAAGGATAACCAAGATTAATCATATTATCATCCTCACACTTTGAAAGGTATTGACATGTCTGTATCTATCATGGCCTTGTCCACTGTTAAGCCCGAAAATTAATAAAATTTGTGAGATCCGCACGTATGCGAACACAGCTATGCACAGGTCAGTTTTTCGCTGTTTGATATGAAATTAAAGGTAGTGTTAGCATGATTTCACTCACACAGACTAAAGCTAAAATTGAATACTATCTTGATGAGGACGGAAATGAAAATTTTGTGTGGAAGTACTAAAGGTCAAGGTCAAGATCATAAGGTATGTATCATTACGGAACCAGCTTGAATGGTTCAACAAGGATCCAATAAATGCGGATTAAATCTCACAGATAATGAATTGATGAACAAATCATACGGTTAGGAAAACATTTGATAAACAAGCCTAATGTCCTAATGTTCATTTCCTTTTGGTGGACTTGGAGATACCAACTTATTTGTGCAATGATTTCAAGAGTTACACCTATGACAACAGGAGCTTGTACCAAATGGAAATGATTTATCAGCAGAGCAACAATAACAAAACAATAAGATAAAACTAAAAATTGGATAAAAATTGCATGAACACTATAAATGGTGCCAAAGCTATTTTAAATACTGATACGCAAAGAATATTTGCTACATACGCGAAAACGTCTGAAAAAACAAACAACCAAAGGAGTTCAAAATCGTTTTGATCAAGCATAATTCAGTGTTTTTAAAACAAATGAAGATTTTCCTAAGAGAGGACATCATTTTAATTTATTCAGGTGAAGATCACCTTTTGAAATGTGAGGATAATACTAGATGACGACTTGGTGATTGTCATTATAAAACCAAAAACATGAAAATAACATGATCTATCTATTGTTGAGTTACTGTTGACTTGATGTATGAATCTTTCCACACTAACTTGAAAGACAGATAAGACGAAAGTCTGATGACAGCCAAACCAGATTTATTATAGATTCTTGTGGAGACAGGCGATGTTGATAGTGACATGAAAGATGAGATAAATATCTATGACAGTGGTAACTATCAAAAGGACAATGTGTTTGACATGATGCAGATGAATAAGAAAGGTACCGGACTTTTCTGGGATCAGCTAATTTCAGTACGTCTATAATCGTTGTTATGTAGGTTATGTGACAATTTCATTGATATAGACCTGAACACATGGAAAAGAATGTATACAAAAATGTGGTATCAAAACGTTACCGTTTGATATGTTCAAAGATTATTTAGTCGCAATATAAGTATATAAATTACGAACAGTTCATTTCCTCACATTGAACACCCGCTCGACATATGGCATTAAGAAATTAGCATTTTCTACATATGCTGATAATTGTTTGGCGATCATCAAAACGCATTACTTTAAAATCAGGTTATCATTTTGAAACTGAAACTCTATTCACAATATTAGTTTGTTTCGTCTATTCTGTTTCAAAATATATAAAATCTGAGATTTCATATTAACTGGAATTGGTAGATTTTCATCAAACATCGTTCTCATGCCTATTTAGTCTTTGTTGTAGAAGACGACCAAAACACTCGTGCTTTCTATGAAATCGTTTCATTACAGAATTATACATTTGACAATCATTGATATCGATGTTTCAAAATATCGACCACTAAAGACTTGACTAGTTAGGTTAGTTGTTTTTCTTTATTTTCATCAAGATTCCCACAGTTCTCAACCATAAACAAAACATTTTCACCTTGGTATTTGTTGACTAGTAACTGTAACCATCTTTTCCTCGGTATCTATTTTGATCACACTTTTATCTTTGAATATGCATGGTTTCCTAGTTCTTGTTTCACAAACAATTGGACAAATGACAACGATATGATCTAATAAATCTTAACACCCAGCCTCTAGTGCATGTAAGGATGTCATTAAGCACAATTAAAGATTCAGCAAATGATCATGCTATCTATGGGTTCCTTCGAATAAATTTATTTATTTCTAAAATAAAATTTATTTGAGATAATATCTTTGAATGCTAACCTGATGATCTAATACGAAGTATATATATATATATATATATATATATATATATATATATATATATATATATATATATATATATATATATATATATATATATATATATATATATATATATATATTTGAGTGCATGTTTATTATTCTGTTGAACTGACAGTGGATGCCTTGTTGAAGATTGGCTTACACAACGTCAATACCATGTAGTCTTCTATCGTGATTACTTGATTACTTCTCAAATCCAGCAAAGCCCGAGACTATTTATCTCAGTGAATAAATTGTTGACACTTACTTTGCTGATTATTGTGTGGGTTTTGTTTGCTCGTAAAAATACTTAAATGTTTTTCTAAATTGTTGCTTCAGTTGAAAATTCTGAGGATAAGCCATGCTGGAAATACTTTCGTCAATCACCAAGATCTTCTCAATTGCTGAATGGCAAAAGTTTTCCAGTTCACTTTCACCATCCGTCTCCTTGCATTGTATAAAAACACTCTTCGATCTAATTCTGGTATAATAAAGTGAAAGGTGCATTGACTGATATTTCTTTGATTTTATCTATCTTGTTATGCAGCCTTAAAATAAAACGAATCCATTCATATATGTGCATTAAAAAACGGCTGAGGAATATTGAATAGGAGATAATTAATTTGTTTTGGAGACAATGTTTGTTCATCTCGTGCTTCTGGTTCCTATCTTACATCATATCATCTCCTTTGGGAAGTATCATGTTATATCATCTGAAAGCCTGCGGAAGAGCACAGGGATAATGTAGAAGTGTAGGCAATAATCTTTTGGTATCTCGAAGTCAAGTGCTATCAACAACTTTTTTTTCCGACCGCTATTAAGAGAACATATTTAGAAGCAGTGTTTTGCAATTTTCTAGCTCCTATTTTAACTTCCTAAAGTTTTATTTCGTGATTATTGCTTATTCCTGTTTGATCTAATCAGTATCCATTAATCTTTGTGTCCCATGAACAATTTGAAGCTATTTAGCTTGAGAAGAAAATCATTTCCGATTGATATGGTTATTCTGTTCATTATCATTATGTCCCAATTGCATAAATGCTTACTACCCCTTCGCCTTCATATCCAATGACACTAAAAAGCATACCAGATACAGATTTGATATATCGGCTCAGCTCTGTTATATCAGCTTGCAATGTCTACACTGGTTTATTGCTGCTGGGTGTATGGGTGATACAATCATGTATTTGACTGAGGTATTCAACTCCTAATAGTAACGTTACATGATGTTATATACATTTCGTTAATATCTGCGTTATTTATTGTGCTTAAAATGTCTACAAAATGTCTAATTATTTCATACAAACCGGTGAATAATATACACAATAACACCCAAATTGCAATCCTAGTGTTTTCGTATAGTACCAGTTTCTAGAAGAAATAGAATTTGAGTTTGGTAATGTATGAGATAAAGACTGACAATAAGTTTTCATGTTACCATTTATACGTACAAACCGTCCAAATCTTAGATTGTTTCAGCATAAAATATTACTTAAAAATTTGGCTACAAAGTTGTTTTTTTAAAAAATGTAATTGTATAAAACATACTCTGTTCTTTTAAGTTTAAGAATATTTTTATTGCAAACAATGGACTCAGTTTAACATTTCTAACTATATCTTAACGCCCCTCTCGTACTAAGAATACTTTCTAATATAAATCGTTTAAGATGACTGCCATACGTACAAAATTAAAATCTTAAAGAAATATATGCAGCTGGGATACTAAAAGAAGATAATACGGGGAAATGATAAAAAGACGGTAGAAAAGCGAAGACTTTATATTAAATACCATATATACAGGAACAGATTCAAGAATGGTTTTGTTCCAAACATTTATTATCTTTAATCTTTTTTTTGTACTGAGAAACGCACAATATAACTTTGTGCTTGGTTAGTTTGGGATTTTCCCTTGACAATAAATCCAAATTTAAATTGAATTAATTTCGTGAAAGTATTTGCATCTTTGATTAAAATACGTCATCATGAAAAAAAAGTTCATTAGTTTCAGCGCGTACTGCACATACGCAGACTGGATTATCACTTAAGCCTACTCTGTAGAGATGTTGCCGTAGGGAGTTGCAATTATTCTCAGCTTTGCGTGTAAAATCGATAATATTTTGTGGCCATGACAGAAATATTTGAAAGTATTAGATCCTGATAAACTAGGATCTTTTGAAATCCCCTAGTGACATAATGTGATGTATGTCCTCTGAAGGATTATTCCCCCAAATTGATACTGGATGGTATAAATGCTGTTTTGCAAGCAGCATACATGCATGAGACTGAAACAATGTTAGGTTAGCATTTAAGGGATATCGGCTTATCTCGCTTATATAACAGGGAATCAATTCTTGTGAAAGAAATTTGTGGAAAGACCATTGATAATCTTAATAAAAGCTGCTATTTTTTTTTTTAAAAAGAATCCATTTAACTCAAGGGAATAAAACCTTCAATAAGTTGGTTCCAATTAAAATATTTTTAAATCGTTAATCCAAAGTGTATATAAGAAACATGCACGTTTTTGCTATCTAAAATAATTTTTTTGGTAGATTGCATGCAGAGATGATATACTTTTATGGAATGCTAGATAACTGAGATTTGTTAAATTTTATGTATTACAGTTAATAAAAAATGTTTTCTTACATATAAATTAGAATTCATGCACACAAAATTGTACCTTTTAATTAAAGCAAAACTCAAGCTGATCTTATAAAAGTATTTTATAATCTAAATGCAAAACAGTATATCTATAAATGAAGATTTAATAGAAACATGTCAATTATGCGGGAAAGGTAAAGAAATTAAGGTACAAGACAAATCTCTTATTGAATTTTCCAATGACCCAGTAAATGCATATGCGTGTACAAATAATAAACTTTAAATGAAATATAATTTGAGACATAAAGTCCAAATATTTAAGTGGAAATATGAAATATTGATAGTTATTTAAAACTGCAGTTTTGCTCATATCGTGTTGTTTGCTATATATACTTTGTTTGCTTAGGACAAATTAGGTGAGTAGAAATATGATCATGATACTCCGATTAAAGAAATTGGTCTTATTACTTCCAGATGACTAGTGATATTGATATAGAGAAAGAACAGAAAAGGAGCCTAAGCTACACTGGAATGGAAGATTACATATAGTGACTTAAATTATTATATTATTTAGTATGCTCTCTATACTTGAGTACAATACGTGGAATAAAAAAACTTAACAAGGAAGTTGCGCATGATTAAACCAATCATTGGAGAGTTGTATTCTCCATAAACAATTAATTTGAGAGCTGTACGTGTGTATAGTGCTTATCGTCACATATGGACAATCCTGATTAAAGTTTATGTATCATGTAAAACAAAAAATAAATAAAAAATGACAAGATGTTTCAAATACATCATATGGTCAGCACACTAAAGTGCATTTGAAAAGTTCTCAATATTGTGTTAGATTATTTTGTTCCTTTCAACCTTACAATAAAAATGAATGGAGAAATTTATAAAGATACTCGATACTCAGTGATAGATTTGTATATTATCACCAGCATTCACTCATCATCTATTTGTAATAAAATGGATAATTATTTGGAGCTCAGAAAGGTTTGCTCGTGATGGGTCCTGCGTTTGTTAACGGCTAATGAAAACCAGATATGGTTAAAATTGCTAAATAGTTACTCGCCAAACATGAAAAGAGATGGCTACAGACGTTTGAGTGAGATTGTCAGAAGCTCTAAAACATGTATTTAGTGTTTTGAACATGACTCAGAGTAAAATCTGAATCGGAGAAAACGAGTAGAGACAATAAATCATTCAACCTACTCGGACTGAGAAAGCGAGTTTTACACACAGTATTTCTCTATGCTTAAGTTAAGGTCATCAGTGGACTTGTTCCTTACTCCGCTAGCGTCACGGGACATTTTTATGCCCTCAAAGTATTGCCAGAAGCTGTGACACCACAGAACCACACTGCTCCAATGCTGAGAAAGACACTTATCTACAATTCTGGCATGATATACCCAATAACGTGCTCAAACTACTAATAAAACCAGCGTCAACAATAGTGAATGTCGAGAAAAGTGCCTTACTTTCCAGTGTCAATAGCAGAATATCACGAATGTAAACGATTTCCACCCTGTGAGACAGAAGCTCTTTAATGTGAACTCATTTAATAGGCTTTTTATGGTGTGCTTCCTAATAAAGTCTTTTTTGTGCAAGAATTTGATTTATACAACAGTTTTTAAATTTATATTGTAAAGAGATTTTGGTCATTTATGATTTATGTTATGAACTTTTAAAGCAATATAATATTATTAGTTTTTATCGTTACAGTCACAAGCATGTTTGCAATGTTGCATCTTGAGAAGACTTTTGTAGCCATTTATATCCTTATAGTTTAGAACTTAACTTTTGATCAGCACGTTAAGGCAAGGATTGTGTTGATATATCATTACACATCATGCACACATACATACATTACATGTTACTAAGTATAGACATTGCCACAAAAATCGTCGTGTGTCAATCTTTCAAAATTACTAAAAAGCGTCATCATCTCTTATCATGCCACAGCGAAACATCTCGACTATTGTTGACAAGACTAGTAAGAATAGGTCCCTAAGTATAAAATGATGCATAATAAACACACCTGACCAATCAAATATTGTAGAATGTAAATCAGTAAAGTCATATGATACGCGTATCTTATACACTTTGTATGTTCCAGAATTTACAGCATTGGACTGGTCTGTTACTATTTACGCACTTCATTATTTCTCTGTCGACCTGTGAGCTAGATAGTGTGGTTACGGGTCGGAAGATTCAGAATATTGACCCACACAGCAATGTGTTGTGTACAATGCTGTGTGGGCCAATATTCTGAATCTGATTTGAAACCTACAGATAACCCTTACGGAAACTACACCTTAGAGGATGGCATGGAAACTTTCTGGATATCTTTTATCCTAGCTGTTACTTACGGCAAGGGCCGACAGCGATGGTAAGTTACAGCAACCCATGGTTGTCGGCGATCCAGTCTGTGCGGCGAGGAATGTCCAAGTTCATTAAGACTGATGGCTAGAACATGCTTGTTTCATATATGATTCTAGGACCTATAGAAAAAACGGATAATGTAGAAGAAAAAATTCAAATCCCTAATGGTAGTGGCTACTACAGACACTCGACTTCATTAAAAGGGTGGCAATGAAGTAAGAACCGACAACTGTTAATTTGTTTATGATATATACTATATTGGAGTTACCATGTTCCATAGCGTCATCCAAAAATGCACGTACTTACTTACATGAAAATTGATTTCTATAAACAAAATAAAGAATAATTAGCATTAACAAAGCTATTAGCGTTTCTTTTCAAAGGAGATGATTTTTTTTCAATATGTATGAATATTTTGATTCAAATGATTTACATATCTCAATGGGTTTCTTCTGGTCGAAATTTAATTGCTTTTCCGCGTAAATTGATATAGGATGGTTGGTTGACGATAAAGTTTATGAACAAATGCAACACCTTCTAAATCAAGCTCCTAAGCGTCATAAAAATTCGCCCGTCCATAACATAACAGAATACTTTCCAGGACGGAAGTCATTCCAAGTTGCTGATAAAAAGATTTTGGTTAATTTTAGGTTGGTACTGACTTGCATTTACAACAATACTGTTTAAAGTATCCAATTGAGAATATATACTTTTTATACTCTTAGACAATACCAATAAGTCATCGGCGAATAAGAGAAAACTGATTTAGAGTGCATCACTTGATAGACGATTGTAACTTTCCTCGTTAAAAATGTATTAAATGTATTTATAAATATATTTATTGACATGAGAATGAGAATGTCAACCTCCATGGTGCAAAAGTAGATAACAAGTTCAGGCCCCAATTTAATTTATAGTACAGGACCTCTAACAATACTGTATCAAATGCATTTGAAAAGTCTTTATCATATTCCTTAGATCTTCGTAAATATGCTGACCATTGAGATTCTGTAATATTGTCCGTGTACTTATGCTGAACTCGGAGATACTGTAATGTCATCTCTTTAATTATGCTGACCATTGAGATGAATATCATCCGTGTAATTATGCTGACCATTGAGATACACTAATATCATCTGTGTAATTGTACTGACCATTGAGATGCTGGAATATCACCCGTGTAATTATGCTGACCGTTGAAATGAATATAATCCGTGTAATTATGCTGACCATTGAGATACACTAATATCATCTGTGTAATTGTACAGACCATTGAGATGCTGGAATATCACGCGTGTAATTATGCTGACCGTTGAGATGAATATAATCCGTGTAATTATGCTGACCATTGAGATACACTAATATCATCTGTGTAATTGTACTGACCATTGAGATGCTGAAATATCACCCGTGTAATTATGCTGACCAATGAGATGAATATCATCCGTGTAATTATGCTGACCATTGAGATACACTAATGTTATCTGTGTAATTATTCTGGCCACTGAGATGCTATAATATCATTCGTGTAATTATACTGACCATTAAAATGTTGTAATATAATCCGCGTAATTATGATCACCATTGAGATGAACTAATTTGATCGGTGTAATAATGCTGACTATTGACTATTGTACTAATAGCATCCGTATAATTGTGTTGACTATTGAGATGTACTAATAGCATCCGTATAATTGTGTTGACTATTGAGATGTACTAATAGCATCAGTATAATTGTGCTGACTATTTAGATGTACTAATAGCATCAGTATAATTGTGCTGACTATTTAGATGTACTAATAGCATCAGTATAATTGTGTTGACTATTGAGATGTACTAATAGCATCAGTATAATTGTGCTGACTATTTAGATGTACTAATAGCATCAGTATAATTGTGTTGACTATTGAGATGTACTAATAGCATCAGTATAATTGTGCTGACTATTTAGATGTACTAATAGCATCCGTATAATTGTGTTGACTATTGAGATGTACTAATAGCATCAGTATAATTGTGTTGACTATTGAGATGTACTAATAGCATCAGTATAATTGTGCTGACTATTTAGATGTACTAATAGCATCCGTGTAATTGTGCTGACCATTGAAATGTAGCAATATCATTTGTGTAATGTCAAGACGAATTTTGAAAATGGTTTCAAAATTTCTAGAATGTCTTTAGGTTTGTCTCATGTAATGATTCAACCTAGCAGACAATTTTATTGACTATTTTATTTCCGTATATTTTGACAAATGTTTTTATTCTAAATGTGTCCATAAAAACCGATCTGGGAATTGCATAAGATTCCTACCGCGTCCTGTCAATTTACGTCTCAAGTCAAAACAGTCACTTTCATCTATATCATATTTTTCAGCACACGATAGGTTATCATGCATGTAATCTCGGAAATGAGTGGTAGGGTTGACGTAAAATATACATATTTGGAAATAGCATCGCTCGTGCTATGGAGTAATTAACTGTACCTCCATTATAATGATAACATGCATAGATTCCAAGAGAATCTGTAGCAGTTTTAAAGTTTAGTATTCCAAGGATATTAAAGACATGTCAGTTGATTGTTTAAGATATTAATTTTAAGCAGCATCAATATTTTTATTTTAGTTTACAAACGTTTTGTTAATGGAAGTCTGCTAGTGAGAAAAAAAAATAGGGCACTTCTCTTCTTGCAAAATGTTTGATACGAATTTAGTTGAGATATTGAAGTTACACATCAACATCATTTTTCATCATTATTATATCTACTAATAATTAGATTTTCAAAACTTCTTGTCTTTGAATGAACATAAAAGGCTGTTAGAAATATTGGAAATTGTAGGTTAAATAAATAGGCCCTACTGTTTTATTTAACCAAGATGGTATTATCAGTTTGGTTAACTGCCGTCTATGCTTGCTTTTAAATCGGCTCAAATTGCCAGCACCATTGACCTTGTTCTACCTTAGAATACTTGCTGGCAAATCATGGTCTATTTTGTTTGCTCAAATGACAACTCCTAACAAACTGCATAGACCCAGATATACAGTCACATAATGCGTCGGCAGGTCCTGGTCTGTGCAGTTGGATCCCACTTATACAGGATGGCATTCGGTATCTTCATCCCACGAGACATAAAACTTTTTTTTTCTACCTGACCGCCTTCCCCCTTGTTTCTGCTTGAAAATGGAATTTTATCCTGTAGAGCACCGGGAGAATCTCCGCAAGTCAATTTTTTAATCGATGCGTAATGCGCATTCAGATCAGGATTATCTTGTTTGTTCTTTTATTACTCCTAAAAAAAACTGCATAAACCGAGATCTGCCTGAGCATTATGTGACGGCAGATCCGGGTCTGCGCAGTTTGCAGGTGTACTAGTCTTATAAGCGAGTGCATAAAGTGCAACACTCTCAGCTAGCTTTACTTCATTAATAAGTTCCAGCTTGATCTAGTATGTCGAATATATTATATAATCCACACATGACTGATAACGGCAGGAATTAGGAATTGTAAGAAACACATGCATCAGTTGTATCAAAATCCTAACAAACAGGCATTCAGCTCAAAAAACGTTTGATGCACCTAGATATAACAGTGTTTATAACAAAGAATTGGTGGCTTTTTTCTATTTTTGTGGGGGGAAGGGGTTGGGTGGGGGTATATCGGACTGCATATATCATGGGCATATGAATCGTAGTATACAACTGAATACATAGTTAATCTTGGTACAAAGGAACATTGTTGTTACATCTAATTTTCTGGCTATACAAGCGATTATCCTCAAAAAAGGATAAATAAAAGCTCGATGCAAGTTTTATATTTCAGTAGATTTTTATGAAGTCAAATGTATTCACGATCTGTACAACACAGTTCCTACATCTCCAAGAAACCTATACGGTGCTTTTCGTATCACCAGTCGATAAAAAAAAGAAAGAAAGAAAAGAGAAATTTGAATATATGTTGGTTTACCTCTATACAAATGCTTACTAATACAACACATTCATAATAATGAGCAGGGTATTTATTATACATGCATAAGTTTCCGTAACTATACATATATACATACAATGCACACCTAAACATATCATGTATAAACAAACTGATTTATAACCACCGGTTTGTTAAATAATCGTATAACAGTATATTCAATATATACGAATAATCGGTTCATAATGGTTCTCCACGAATAAAAATGTAACTGCAGTTCTAAGAATGAGGAATATTATCTAGAGATATGATTTACTTTCAGTACTACATAAAGCCAATGCGTCGAACATTGCAGCTAAGAATCGAATAATCTATGGATCACTAGAAAACAGGTTATTATCGATGTAATACTCGTTGAAGTAGATGATATACGTATCGGTAACGCTCCAGACCCATTATAACCACGACGACTTTACCGAGACTGATGGAGTATGTGTCATATGTACATCAATTTGAATTGTCAGAGCAATTGTATAGTTAGTTGATACGCTACAGTAATTGTTAATTTGATATGAATTTGTGTATCAGTTCCAGCTGATAACATTAGGATGTGAATCAAACAAGACCCAAAGATTTTTTTTGTTTGATCTGGACCAGGTCAGAAAAAAGGATGACATGTGTCATTTTCATGCTAAGTAAGATAAAAAAAAATAACTGATACAGCGCGAATTAATGAGGCATTCAACATGGAGTTAATGATCAATTTTCACCAGGTTCGTATGTTCGACAGCAATACTGCATTATTAGAGGATCGATAAATCGTGGTTCTGTTATGATGAAAAGGTCTATCTGCAAGGCAAACACATACTGATCTTCAACGACTGTTATATGAGAAAAACTAAGTCCCAACCCTTTTAGATGTTTATGTATATTGTAGTGGTTATTAAAAACGTAAGACCCTGATTACTGACCATTACCTTACGTGTGATAGGTATAATTGATTTGACTTGTAACCGAAATACATGATTATGTAGTAACGAAATTTGGCATATCCACAATTATCTATAAATGTCACGGTGTAGTCAGAGTACAATATTGACTCGTAAAATACTACAATAACGTAAATCGTCCAATTTACAAGTCTCGGCAAACAAAAGAACAGTTTTTTTGGGGGGAAGGGGAATAAGTGGTAAATTGTGATACATTATTCTTGCCTGGACCAAGCAGTATCTTTGCTCCTGTGCAATGGAACAATAGATTCTCTTCATTTTTCTGTTTTGCTTTTCAATGTATTTTGTTCTGATTGTTTTAAAATTGTTGTTGTTTTCATCCTTAAAATAAAGTAATCATAGTCTGATATATTTGGACGTCAGATACTTTGGAGTGAAGAAATAATTTCATACAATCCAGTAAGTGGCTTAACTTACAATTTTTAAAATGTTTCGCTACCAACGTTAAAGTTTGGTTCCAGTTTTACCATTTTCATAAATTTTATATTTATTCAAATGTATTATTTGTTAATAGATGACATAGCATCGGTTGAAGCATTTTCATACGTACTTGAAAACGATTTCATACCTATTTCACAACTGACATTGCTTTCTCAACTGACCCGATGTAGACGCACCGTTTACTGCCTTGTTGTATAGTTGGTCTTTCTTGAACTCTCTTGAATGCAACGTCTGTCGTAAGGGATAGTAGGGAAATACTGAGATCACAAGGCGACTAAATAAATTTTAAATTGCTTGATCTTTTTGGCGTAGGCACAACAAACAAAACTTAAAAGATTCATTAGTTAACTAAAATTTCTGTTATATGGTACTGTCATAATCTACCTAGTATGTACACTTTACTCGTAATATGTGTACGTGATCATTAGGAACAACCACCTTACTATTGAAACTTCCCCGGTATGTAGCTGGTAGTACGAGGCTACCCACCTGATTGCAACAGAAATATCATTGCACTGAAAGATAATTACTAACGCAAGTTTGACTGGTACGAAGCTACAGTTGTGATATTTCAAGTGACAACATTTACCGTAATTATTAGAACAATATAAATGATAGAGCAAAGCTACATTATCAACCTACGTGTTTTATAAAGATGATGACGATATTTAATGAGTTTTACATGAAACTAAATTATTGGCATCAACAGATAACTGTGTGCTGTCTTGCAAATGTGGATGGGATTACGGAGTGGTCTAAGTTAGTCATTATTGAAAACAGCATTCCAGACAATACACATGTAGATATGCCTACTTCAGGCGTAAGAAGATATGTTGCTTTATTTCAGGAAAGGTGCTAGTTTGCAGATTACATTCAATTGAAATTAGCAGGATCAGCCCTGAGAGCATGGGGATCAATACTGTTAAATATGAGGAGGATTACATGACGTATTTGATATAGACAAGTGCATAAATTTGCATTCGACCAACTTGACGGCACAACTCCTAGTTCTCATCAACTTTACAGGGACAATATACAACGATTTGTCAAAATCATAGCATTTGTGGAAAAAATGGTCTATTTAAAATAGAACACGGTAATTCAGTGTGTAGAGTAATTGTTTCTTAATTAGCTATTGATTTAAATTGTTGAAAATAAAAATATTTTAGATTGATGTTAGCTTGACTCGTTGATCACTCTCAAATTTGTCTTGCCAAGACTAAATTGCTCTTTGGATATTTTTATACCATTTGTAAATGGCTTATGTTTAAGAAGGTGGAACTAAAGGCGGACTTTACCGCACTGTAGTCACTTATACCACTGGGCTAGAATTACGAGTGCTTACACAAGCATCTATCAGTTGCAGAAATAATTTAAACGGGACAATGTTTTAATAAAATATACTGACTGGACGGACTTGTTATCTGAGCAATATGGTTAGACACTACACAAACAAGCGAGTAGTTCTTATACAGAAGGTTCTTTCTTACTTACATTGATCGCTTGCCTCACACTATGTTGATAGGTAAGTGTAGCTTTAAACGATGGATTCAAATACATCATGACAGTAATCATTTTTGGGCCGAGAAACTAAACTAACATGGGTGATGACATAAACGATTCTAGATACAAATAACGTCTGTAGCATTATCAATGAGCAATAAATCGTAGGGGTGTTTAAAAATATTAAGAACGTGACCGATGTGGTACAAGTACTGCATCAAAATAAGGCGGGGTTGCACGTCATGCTAATTTTACTGGTGATGAGACCAGATGGAAACAAGTCACCAGTTAACGAACACCGCAGTTAATAAAAAAAATAATATGGTACAAAACATGAAACAGATACGTCAAATGCGATTTAGCCAAACTCCTGTCAGTGTAATAAATGATATCACAAAGAAAATGAAAATGATGACATATGGAAATATGGAATGGATTTAAAACTTTTTTAGTTATAAAGAGCTGACAAACAAATGAAAACAGTACAAGTTCGATTGCCAGAACTGGAATAAAATCAAAACAAATGAAAATCGAACAGACATGGACACATTCATCATGAATGTAAACTTCTGTTATTCTTCATTCAAAGAAAAACTTGCTGCAAATCACACAACTTCTCAATCAAGAATACATTTTTCACCAAAAAAATGTTTACCATGAATAATTTTAGTCTATTAATAAAATCTCAAATCACAGTGAATCACTAAAAAATAGTTTTACAAATAAGTTTATACAGGTGGAATTAGTACACCATACTGGTGAAGTAAAAGCCAACAATATTTTAACAGTATGCGAAAATGCAGATTGTATGTTCTAATTTTACAAAGTATATAGTAGTAATTTAAATTTAGCTTCTTAAATAAATGAAAGCATTAAATGGAATAACATTTGTTGAGGTTTTCCCCAGTCCTTGACTTTGTTGAGGAGCAGCAAGACAATATTTATCCATTCTGAACAACGCTTTTCATCCTTACGATGGCATCTCACACGGAGATGGATAGGCCAGATACTGAGTAAAGTAAACGAGATTAATGTGGTACTAAAGTGGAGAAGAAGAGAAGTCTAGATATCGAAATTAGCAGAAACTTATATGTGAGACTAGAACAATAGTAGCTAGACTAATTTTAACGCTCCGGTTAACCAGAACATTTAGAAAATATTGAAGGAGATACAAAGTTGCTACAAGGAATTCTTTTTCTCATTCAAGCTATTGAAAGATAATAAAATGATTCCTGTCAGATGTATGACACAAGCATGACAAGTGTTGGCATAATAAACTAAACTGGGCAACGTTGATGGAAATAGCTGGTTATGGAACTTTTTATTGCGATTTGAGAGACAGAAATGTTCCAGAGTCGGCTAAATCAGTTTACAACTTTCACTTTTAAGTTCAAAAGCCTTAGTATGAAATTAAAATACACTTATCCTGTGATAATGCATTCAAAATGAATAACAACTTCGTGGTTTCAAGCTGTATAATTGCATATGCAAACGATTCGAATCCCCAGCAAGGCATCACTAGATATATGTCAAGAGAAAACAGGTACTTAGTCAATAATAGGTTAGAAGAACATTAACTGTACGCCATTGCTGATTTTGCTGCTTTCAAACCAAAATACAAAATGGCACAACTACTACTGTTGAATTCTAAAGAACATTGCCAGCAGATGAAATGAATTATATTGTACAGTCTACTAATTCAAAGAAACATGGTAATTTAAAACCTAAACTGTTCTTTATTGTCTTCAACAGCAGTGACAAGAAGGTAAATTAAAGAGCAGTGACAGTAAATTAAACAGCAGTGACAAGAAGGTAAATTAAAGAGAATCATTTAATTACAGATTATATAAAATCAGATATTGCAGATTTTAAAACAAAAATAACAAATTTTAATGACGGTAAACTCAGCTTCAACTTAAAGCATTCATGTTACCATAAAGTAGTGTGTTGAGATTGTCAGCTAAGAAACGCTAGCAATCATACATAGACAATACTATTTTTTCAATGTGAAATTTCTATGCATCTGGAGACAACCAGATTTAATGTATTACCTAGAAAGTTCCCATTCAAGTGAATACGTAATTTATGTACTTGTCAGATTGTAAACTCTGTTTTAATTCACTCATGAAAAATTCCTTACAAAATTCACTGCATCTTTGTCAACCATATATTGATAAGGGATTAAGCCTGATGCACATAACTCTTTTTAGTGCGGCATTTAACTCATTTTGATATATATACATATATATATATATATATATATATATATATATATATATATATATATATATATATATATATATATATATATATATATATATATATATTTGGCATGTTAAATACATTGCCCTTCGGAGAAAGTCTAGTCGTATTTATGATATTTTCCATCTGTTTCCTAAACACTGAACAATTCATTGGTTTGAAGAAATTTAAGTTTCGAACTCACTGATAGCTGTTTGTCTCAAACATATATTTTAGCTTCATGTACATCGTTAGCCAGAGTTGCTGTGATTTAAATTATCTTTGCCTATCCCTTTCATTTTGAAACACAATTGCTGATAAAGTTTCGGTAATGTATAACATATTTCTATTTGCTTTCCAATATATTTTCCAGTTTTTGTAAAGATGGGCCATTGCAATGTGTTCTATCACTCTCTTGTACTACCCTAACAAATAAGTTTAATCTGGAAATTATTTATGTACAGCAAGGTAATAGTCATTGAAAAGGTTGTGTAAATGTATTGGATTTCCATATCTATTAATTGTCACCAACATCATGGGTGAGGGATGTTTAGAAAGGTTTCTTAATACGTTTAGTTTGCTTAGTTTGCTTACTATTTTCCCATTTAGCCTTTTAAAAAAGTATATATAGTCTTTTTATCGAAGTATAGTTGTTGTTATTGTTGTTGTTGTGCTTAACGCCATTTTTCAGCACACGATAGGTTATACATGGCGGCCAGTATTAATGGCAGAGGAAGAAACCGGGAAATCACCGGAAAGAACCACCGACCCACGAGAAGCTACTGGCAAGTTTTCTCACATATCCACATTCGCCGAATCCTAGACTCAAACCCACGCAGACAAAGGTGAGATGGCAGTGATCCGTAACGGATATCGCTTTAGACGACTCGGCCACTCGGGGTCCTCCTCGAAGTATAGTATTATTTTGATCGATATATACTATATACATTTGATTATTACATATGACATACGGCTTTGACAACGATATTTCGAAGCCAGCATCTCAATTTATCTCTAACATAATAGTCAATTTTTTCTTTGGCATGTCTATGCGTTATCATGCCAATCCTACCCCAAATGACACTCTTAATAGTTCAAAACTAGTCATAATTTTTGAGAATGTAACGTGTTAACCAGCTGTCTTTAAACTGGCATCATGAGCTAAAGCAGTCTCATTTTGTCAAAATTGCAGTTGGCTATCCATAAATTTCAAAAGACCTGGAAAATGTTATAAATTATTAGTGCATCTCTTCATTCAAGACACTCACAAACTGCTATTCAAATGTAAATGCGAAATCAAATCTTGTACATTCTGGTAATTTTTATCTGATATATAACAGTCACTCATATTTGAATAACACGTTTGTTTCCTTCGCTAGTATATATATATATATATATATATATATATATATATATATATATATATATATATATATATATATATATATATAAATATATACATATATACATACATACATACATACATACATACATACATATATATATATATATATATATATATATATATATATATATATATATATATATATATATATATATATATATATATATATATATATATATATATATATATATATATATATGTGTGTGTGTGAGTGACTTTAGGTCGTCAAAGATATCCATGTATTCATATAGTTGTGCATCCTTCCTCAACTATGTAGATTGTGTCACTTATACCTGTTCATTTGTCTCAATAAACTTGTCGAAGCTTAAATTCTGAATCAACTAGTCTAAAATGTTTCCCATCTTCCTACGTCTGCAAATCTATACGTTTTTTTACGTGTTATTTTCTTGCCATCGTTTATGAATCTTTCTAATGCAAAGTCAATATTCCCTTCCTGTTTAAAAATGTTCTAATGAACAAATGACATGTCATAACAGAACAAATTATTAGTGAATATTATGATGTATTTTATGTATCTCATATTTAAGACACAGTCTCAATGTGCTGAACCTCTGCAATGGCCTGTTCTTTTTACTTTATTCTTTTAAGTAAGGTATGTACTTGTTAAGACAATTTGTTTCGTCTTCATTTATGAACACCATACGTATTGCAGATTTCAGTTCTCTATCCTACAATATCAGTTGTAAAATGAACGCCTGTGTGGAATCCATAATTGTATACAGTTTTGACTTGTTACAGGTTTGAATTCAGTTACGGTACCTATGGAAATTTGATTTGATATGCTTAGCTGTTTTAAATTGTTGGGTGCATTGATTCGAATTATGAATGTTCATGAAGTATTCATATGATGATAAATTTAAATTTGCAAAAAACAACATTGGAATTTCAATTCATGACGAAACTTTTTTAATCTGACAACTGAGCCTTTTTCAGGTTTTCTATTTATCTAGCTATGCCAACACTGTCTGTATTGGATCTACATAATAGGTAAATAATTAAAATACAACAGACCGGACATTGGAATTAATCACTAAATCATTTTGTAATATTTGTTTTGTGTGCGCGTAAACCCAACGCCGAAAAGATCAAGCAAATTGAAATTCAACCGATATAACAACCTACTCTCAGTTCAGCAATAAAGAATACATATACAAATAAAACGTGTGGACAAGTTCAAAATCCAGCCACGTTCAAGAATATATAATAAATTAAACGGTCCGTTACCTGTCAGTATTAGTGCTAACATTTTAATTTCTATTTTGTTTGGCTATTCCATTAAAATGGCTTTCAAATAGATTTTCAAATGGCTTCAAAATAACATTTCTCTTTTAAGGCACCAATGACCTTCAATCATATATTAAGATTTGTGAAAATAAATATTGTATTATGTTATACTATCACGTACAGTTTATTAGCATTAGTAACACACTCCTCATCTCTCTCTCTCTCTCTCTCTCTCTCTCTCTCTCTCTCTCTCTCTCTCTCTCTCTCTCTCTCTCTCTCTCTCTCTCTCTCTCTCTCTCTCTCAAAATGGAATGGATGTTCATTGTATATTGATACAATTATATGGATGTGTTCTTTCTGTCCATAAAGGCATCTACAAATCTACGTGACATACAGCTTGGAATTTAGGATTGACATCTTGTCCATTTGGGTCAGTCACATGGTGGATGTGGACATCTGGAGTCTCGTTCAGGACGATATCTTTGTAGTTTTGATGATAGAATGCCAATACTCTGCCGGCCGATGAGGGTGTTCCATGATATCGTACCAGTGATCAAGTTGTTCCCCATGACTGTACCATCCAAGTTCCACCTGCACAAAAATGAAATTAACGGTATTAGATCATCAGTTTACTTATGAGTTCGGCACAATGGTGACATCACACGAGAGAGAGAGAGAGAGAGAGAGAGAGAGAGAGAGAGAGAGAGAGAGAGAGAGAGAGAGAGAGAGAGAGAGAGAGAGAGAGGTGGGTGTATTAGATCATCAGTTTACTTATGAGTACGGCAGAATGGTGAAATCACACGAGAGAGAGAGAGAGAGAGAGAGAGAGAGAGAGAGAGAGAGAGAGAGAGAGAGAGAGAGAGAGAGAGAGAGAGAGAGAGAGAGAGAGAGGTGGGTGGGTGGGTGCTTCGGATACAGTTTGTAATCAACATCAATTTCTTCGTATAAAGATACTTATGCTATTTATGATAATAGTTACATGGTATGTTTAAAACATTTTATTTTTTATTCATACTTTCTGTCAGATTTAATTGCTGTAAAAATGTTTTGCGTTTGATAACCATGCCGTTACATTAGCTATTTTCGCAATTATTTTAATTTTGCTTGAATAATACAGAGATAGTTTCAGTGCTCACATTCACATAGTATATAATTTAACATGATTTCACAATTTCTGATTTATTTTTTCATACCTGTAACTTGTTTTCAGATATTTTGTACAACGATTTTGTTACAAAGCTGATGTTACAAATATCTCAAAGTTAGTGTGAAAAGTCCCTCGTGATCTTGTCATTTATATTAATTATTTAATTGTAACCGAAGTAATAGTTTAAGTATTTTACTGTCATGCTTTCCATGTATATTTGGGTAATAGGTGTATATTTTAAAAGTGTGTATGGGGTGACAGTATAAAGATGATGATAGTGAAAAAGGGGGAATGGTAATTCATGCACAACCCACAGACCAATCAAAATGCTCCAAATATGTATGTAGCAGCATTTACATAGTATAAGCTGATTACAGCTTTTCTAACAGGCACTACATCAGTAATCGCCAGTCTTTTTTATCTTTTATTGCAATATTTAGATTTACTTTAAACGGGATCACTCAGTTCTAAAAATGTGTGTCATTCGTCCGCTATGAATCATTTGGAAAGGTCGATAATCAGAGACAGGGAAAACGTAGCCAGGCACGAGAAATCATTCCACTTCCATTTAATTTTAGAGGGTACAAACTAACTCCAGTTGGCTCCTTTTTTACCCAAATGTCACACATTAGCGACTAATAAAATTCCAATCTTTTGTAGGAGCCATAAAAAGAAATATTATGTCATGGCTCTGAATAAATTGTCCTCTCCAATCTTCATTTCACTTTCCTCTCCACCCCACTCTATCCTTAAAAGAAATGGCTCGTGCCTAATTAAGATTTAGGTTTGATATCGGAATATAATAAGCATGGCCTAACAAAAAATGCCTTCATTTAATTTATTATCAAAATAGTGTGTATTCAATACGTTATTTGTTTGCCGTTTCTTTTCTTTTTAATTTTAGATTTAACATGTACTTTGTGGCATATATATTTTTGTTCGTGGGGACATTTGATGAATGGATTCTGAATATGGTAGCAGACTCCCCCCCCCGACTCATTCAAATACATATTTCTAGCTCGTATATCGCACGTCATTGTTTTAAGGAAAAAACAATGTGCTTTAAATTCGGTTACATTTTCTTTCTTACTGGAAATTTTTTTTTATTGCGCTTTGTGAATTTCGAGCATAGTGGGTTTTTTTTGTTGCCCAAGTGCACGTCAATTGATAACTCTGTAAATGAGTGGCGTTGGAAGAACACACACACACACACACACACACACACGCGCGCGCGCGCGCGCGTATAAAATACTTACCCACACATTAACCCTTGAAAACACCATAAAATGAAAACCTTAACTAGATAACCGTCTGCTAATTGTTGACAAGAAATATTAAATAAAGTAGAAAGAAATGGACACATTTTTATGAAAAAGGCATTACCGTTTGCCAAAAAAAGTAACAAGGTACTAATCTTTAATGTGGTGAGATAATATTATTTCGTTATTACAAGCAAAATATTGTTTGACAAATCCCCCAAAAGAATAAAACAGAAATAAACTAATATAAAATGTTAGACATTTAATTCCGGATAGATGAATTTCCGGCGGTTTCATGGCAAATTGAAACAATTTAATTTATCTCACATACGCTCATAAATTGATAAAGATCACTCATTTATGGATTTTAGGATAATGAAAAATGGGGGGGGGGGATTAATACGTAAGTTTTGATAGAGGTGTCTCGCTATGTGTCGCCAAAGATATAAAGTCATGTACTTCGGTAATTTAAGATGCGTATTCTATACATGTACTGGAGACATTTATCACATTAGCGAACAATATTCCAATGATCTGGTTGACCCTGATGTGTCTATTTTTATTATTCTTATTATTAAATCCAATGCAAGGAACAGAACAAAGATATGCAATTGTAAAATCTTGCTTTCTATGTTTATTTCCATCACAAAGAAACGGTTCAAAAAACTGAGAAATTTAATTTTGGAACCGTACATTGGAAATAATGACTTTATCATACACTTAGAATTAACATAAATTACAGCGGCTGACGAGCCTTCAGGCTTTGAAAAATACACTCAAACCAAGGGGCTGGAAGGGTCTTGAAATATATTAGCCCTTGGTAAACAAACAAATGAATGACACCTCACATATGCGAGCATCATTATATCATAACCGGATCTTCTTCTAGCTTCGAAATTTGCTTGGATGATGTTAAAGCACGAGTTGTGCGATGATGGATAGGAAAATTGGAGAGATGTATCGAAATTATTTCTAAGCACTGAAAACGTTCATTAAAACGTAATATTTAGCTACGTGGTGGTCAAACGGTAATCGTTTCTTTTCAGCAAAACCTTCGGGAATTCATTACTATGGAAAAAAGTAAGAACACAAAATGAATCTGTATTTATTCCGTGGGAATATTGGCAGCAGCAGCATCATTATCTTCATATTAAAATTTAACCCAGAGAAATCGATGATGCATTCTTTCCTAGACTTCTCTTTCCGCCGTTATTTTCGATGCCAGTGCATATAAATATCATAGCCAGTGCGTGATTATTTACTAGCGTGCACATATTCCGTATGTGTAAGGCCCAGGGCGGTACCGGCCTTGAAAATACATTGGTTATTTTCAAAACTTTTATGGTTCGTTTAGCTATGACTTGAATACGTAGACATAACAACGAGTCTTGGAAGGTTTTTGTACTTTCAACCAAGCCGAGAAAGGGATTTTTCCTGTTTAAAACATAATTTGGCTTTGTACTAATGCACAGCAAATGTAAAGCGTAGCAAATTTACTACAGCAGCAAAGCTTTCGAACCTCACAACTTACAAGATATTGTTCAAAAGTCACATGAAGTAGCTCATCGCACTGATACGAAATTGTTATTTACATTACTGAATTTAAAGAAAAGGATAGTTTGAGATTTTAAGCATTTTTGGTAATTACATAACTGTAGAAATACAACTAAACTTGATGCAAAGACCAAAAGAGGGACTATATTGGAGTAACTTTATGAGTTGTAATATCAGTTTTGTATGAGGAGTTGAGTGGTAATAGTTTGTGGTATTAACCACAATTGATCCAGACAGAACTAAGTCCTATAACTATGTACAAATTTGTCGGAGGTTTGGTTATTTAAGGTAGATGGCTGCTATTGTATATCATGTTTTTGTTGGCTTGTCGTATTACATGTCATCATTAAAAGCATATAATAAACAGAAAAGGCGATGATGGAAGCTATGTGAGTATTGAGACTTAAGACATGATGAACTCTTTGTGAGTAGAAGCATGAACAGATTTTCCATTATTTACTTCTAAACTAATTCAACATTGCATAGAGTATTTTTGGTCTTTTTTGTTTCTTAAAATTCTGCCAAACTGGATGGTGAAAAAACTAAGATTAGAAATATAATTTTTAAATACGAACATTCGAATACCAATTTTAATATCACAGTAAAGTGTTTTAATTGAAATGTTCAGATGTTTGTTTCAGCTCTAACTCTTTGTTCTATAATTACCTATTAATCACTTGTATGGGTAAGTTTGTATCGAGTCAGCAAAAAAGACTTTAAACTCAGTAGTACAGACAAACGAGAGAAGGATTAAACGTAAAGATCATGTCATAATCTGTAAATATTAAGAAAGATATATTTAGTCCACTTCTGTTCCCCAACCCAAATAACATGCGATGGTTTTGCACGTTAGATCTATAAAGTTGCCCTGTGTCTTACAAATGTGTGGACTCGCGATTTTTACTGAAGAATATGGAAAACATCAATGATGACCTGATATTTAAGTTAGTTCAAGCAGAAACCCAATATACAATGCAACGTTTATGTGAACAAACTCAGCTAACTTTTAACACACACAAACAGTGACACCTTTTTCTCCAAACTGTGTTCAGTGTGACATTGTTCATAAAGAAAACAGTACCAGACTGTGGCTATAAAAAACTAACTCAAAAGTATTAAAGCGAACATTCATGCCCATCCCGCCTCGCCCCGCCCCGCTCAAACACAATTAAAGACCCCTAGTGCC